>CM077152.1:119571631-119808112 GCA_039583875.1 Platanthera guangdongensis | reverse complement strand
TTTGCGGAAAGAGGGTCCGTTTGTGCGTCCCGAGTTTGGGGTAGTTGAGGGAAGAGTTTGATGTACGATGCGCACTATACGAAGTACTCAATTCACCCTGGGAGCACAAAGATGTTGTCGGACATGAAGAAGCTGTTATGGTGGCCAGGACTGAAGAAAGATGTCGCTCATTATGTGGCCAAATGCCAAACTTGGGCTTTGGTGAAGGCGGAATGCCAAAAGCCTGACAGTTTCTTGAAGTAGTTGCCGATTTCGGAATGGAAGTTCGATGATATTTCTTTGGATTTCGTGCATGGGTTGCCGAGATCTCAATGCTGGAATGATTCCATCTGGGTAATTGGCAGACCGGCTGACGAAAGTGGCACACTTCCTTCCAAATAAAAGGACGATTTAGTGGAGAGTTTGAAAGCTCTATGTGGAGCAGATTGTGAGGCTACATGGTGTTCCTCGTAGCATTGTGAGCGATCGGGATGGGAGCTTTACTTCGAATGACTGGAGGCTAGTCCATCAGCTGTTGGCACGAATTTATGTTCAGTGCGGCCTTTCATCCCCAGACGGATGGCCAGAATGAGAGAACCAACAGAACCATGGAATATATGCTCCGGATGTGCGCCCTGGACTTTGGAAAGAAATGGAAAGATCATCACTATCGGTGGAATTTGCCTACAACAACAGCTACTAAAGCGAGCATCGGTATGACACCGTTTGAAGCTCTGTATGGTCAAAAGTGTCGTACATCGTTGGCTTGGGTAGAAGCAGGCGAATCCAAAGTATATAGATACAACGAAGTCGAGGAAGCGAACTAGACGATACGCACTATCCGAGAAAGGCTACTGATAGCCCAAGATTGTCAAGCGAATAATACTACAACGCCAAGCACCGGAATTGTGGATTTGCGGTGGTTGATTGGGTATACTTGAAGATCAAACCCTTCAAAGGCGTATCCAGGATTCGACGTCTGAAGATGTTGAGTCCACGATACCATTGTCCATTTGAAGTGGTAGAGCGAGTTGAGAAAGCTGCATATCGGCTAGCTCTTTAGGCAGACTTAGGTGGATTACATGATGTGTTTCACATCTCTGTGCTTCGGAAAGCCATGAAAGATCCAGCTCAAGTGATCGAGACTGATCGTGTGCCGGTGGAGTATGGGCTAACAACGAAGGTTAGGCCCGTTCGTATCGAAGATCGTGACGATAAACAGTTACAGAACAAGACTATCGGGATGGTCAAAGTTCGATGGGACAATTACGGCCGTGAGGAGCTAACATGGAGCGAGAGCAGACCATGCCGAGCTGAATTTCTCGTGCTGTTTGTGTAAACTTTTTGCAGTGCGTGTTGCATCGTATTGAAACAATTGTGGAATGAAATCCTTCTATTTGAGTTCCTTACTTTGTGCAATTTTAGGGGACGAAAATTTTGTAAGGAGGGGAGGGTTGTAACACCCCAAACCCCAGAATGGGGAAATATTGGGTTACACGGCCTGGGACATGGGCGCGTCCTGCTCGGGTGATAGGTCGACGAAAATCCGTTCTAAGGAAAATGAGGGAACACGCACTCTGACACGGGCGTGTCAGAGGCATGTCCTCCTCTGCTCGACGAACTCAGCTCGATGAAGTTGAGCTGCTGGGCGTGTCTGCTGCTGTGTATGGGCATACGGCCTGGGACACGGGCGTGTCGCAGGCCGTGTCTGTTGCGGGATGTGCCCAGGGAATTTGAGGTCTGGTGAACAAGGGCATGACATGGGTGTGCCTTGGGGTACACGGCTTGTGACAAACGGGCGTATTACTGGCCGTGTCCCCGATCGGGTGATCTCAATATTGTGCAACCTGAAGTACACATCCAGAGACACGGTGTGTCTAAAGGTGTGTCATGTGACACGGCCCGTGACACGAAAGTGTCACTTGGGCATGTACTGGTCTGGATAGGTCGGTTTTGTACCGCTTAAGTTACACGGCCTGGGACATGAGCGTGTCACAGGCCATGTCAGGCAAAAAATAAAAGCCTTTTGTGGCAAAATCGTGGCCGTCCATGTCTTCAGCCGGGATCCAATGGCTGCGGTTCCTCCTTGCTTCCTTAAGGCCGAGAATTGAGGAAGGAATTCTCATTTTGTGTTGGGCCTTCCTCTTCTAAAACTTAGAGAGAGAAAGAGAGGGAGGAGAGGAGGAGGAAGAAGAGCTAGCCACCGGTGGAGCTGCAGAGTTCCGGTTTGAGATTTGAGGCTAGCGTTGCGAAGGCAAAGCCATTACGATACTTTCAAGCCGGCTAGGAATCCATGGCTCCGAAGCAGTCTTCAAATGTAACGACTTTTCTTCCTAGCCATATGAAGGCTTCCTTTTTGGCATGTGCATCTGATTCCCCCACCAGAGGGTGGTTTGTGATGGGAGTCCATTGGGTTGATTCATGAAATCCTCAATTATTTGGCATATAGATCCGGAAATGGAGTACGGAATAGGCATACTGTGTGAAGCCCATCTGGATAGGTTTGGTCTGGATTGGTGATGTTGCATATACGCACCGGAGAAGACTCCGTGATAAACGTGTAGTTTAGGAGTCGACGTGTTTAAACCTGTGAAGGGCAGTAGCAGGAAGTACTAGAGTGGTAGTTCAGGAAAATACCCATATAATGCTTGTGCGGAATGGGTTGTACCTATGAAGGGTAATTAGTAGGAAGTACTGGATTGGGATTCCAGGAAATACCCTTGTAGTGCTTGATGTTCATGGGTAGTACCTGTGAAGGGAAGTAGCAGGAAGTACTGGCGTGGTAAGCCAGGAAAATACCCTTGATGCTTGTAATGCTTGATCGGTTGTGCCTGTAAAGAGGAGTAGCAGGAGGTACTGGCTTGGAATCCTGGGAAAATACCCTCAAGTGAATGCGATGAATGTACGGTTAAGCCTAGGGATGGAAATTGAGTTCTGTCGCTAACGCGAGGCGTGGCTCCTAGGTAATTGAGGAATGTGAATCCAGTTCCACGAGAATGGGCTTGTTATGTGTGAGCTGATAAGCTCACCTAAAGGAAACAGGTAAGGTGAAACCGACCCGCGCATTTTGTAGCCGCGAGAACGTCGTACTCGGTGATGGCAAGGCGACTTGAGCAACTGGGGGTGGATGATCCGACCTGCTCTATGTCCGTCCGATATGAGACCTAATAGTGCGGTCTGTTGGCGCGCATAACAAGAGTATTAGGCCTGCGCGCCATGACACGATGTGGGGCTACGGGCCAATCCCGGTGCATTAAGACTAAAGTCTCCGGCTGCATGCCATGGAGTAAAATGCTCAATTTTACTGTTGGGTTGTGACCCTGATACGGTGGTGGACCCTGGTTCGCCGGTACACCAAGAATGTGCCCTGAGTGCACGGATCCTCGGGTCGCGTGGCTGACAGTTGTGATGGAATGAATGTGCGTGAGAGCACATTGTATGAATATATATATCTGCCAGTGAAATGATATACCTGCAGGGAAGGAATACCACTGCCCCGGGAAAGCGGTAAGGTCATTATAAAATTGCTCAGCTGAATGCTGACCGTTGCCTTGTTTGCCACCATTGGGTGGGTTGTCCCTGTGCAGGTGCTAGAGAGCCAAGCGGGACACATAAAGGCTGAAGGCCCTACTGCTGTTGCTGCTGCCGCCGCTAGCCTTTGAAGGCTAAAATAAAAATGCTATGTTTGTTTATACATGGCCGGCCTGCGCGCCAATATGTGAGGCCACTGTTATGTAAAGCCCTACAAGGCCTTAAGGACAACTGACTTTGTATTTGGACATTCCTGCTTTATATAAATGTGGAACTTTTATATGGTGGACATTCATGTGCGTGAGTTCAGTTTCTTGTAATAGGCTTCCGCTAGAATGCAATGAGTTAGGATGCGCAACTCTGGTATCACCCCGTGACTTCCCAGTCTGTTTTTTGATATATGTTGTGGGGTCCCGGCCGGACCTTCTAGTATATACCAGTGAACGGATGGAGTCGTTACACCACGCACTTCAAATATTTGTGATCAGAGTATATGTCACAGTGGACACCGTAGAGGTAGTGCCTCCAGACCTTCAGAGCAAACACGACCGCTCCCATCTGCAAGTCATGAATAGGGTAATTCTGCTCATGCTTCTTCAGCTGGAGGGAAGCATAAGCAATCACTTGGCCTTTCTGCATCAGCACTACACCCATGCCCTGGTAGGAAGCGTCGATGTAGACCTGGAATCGTTCTTTCCCCGAAGGAAGGTCAAGGATAAGAGCCGAGGTGAGTCAATCCTTCAGCTCATAGAAAGCTGTCTCGCACTATGGGGTCTAGACAAAGGGCACATCCTTCCTCGTCAGGGATGTGAGTGGGAGGGAAAGTCGAGAGAATCCCTCCACGAACTTTCGGTAATAACCGGCAAGTCCTAGAAAACCCCGCACGTCTATGGCCGTCTTCAGCAGCGGCCAATCCCGAACTGCCTGAATCTTAGTCGGGTCCATTGCCAACCCAGCTCCGCTGATAATGTGGCCTAGGAAGGCCACCTCCTTCAACCAGAACTGGCATTTGCTAAACTTCGTATAAAGGCGGTGCTCCCGTAGTCTCTCTAGAGTTAGTGTTAGATGTCGGACATGCTCCTCCTCTTTCCTCGAATAAATGAGGATGTCGTCGATAAACACGATGACAAACACATCTAGATAAGCCTTGAACACTCGGTTCATGAGGCTTATGAATGTCGATGGTGCATTCGTGAGCCCGAAGGGCATCACCATAAATTCGAACAACCCATATCTGCTACTGAAGGCAGTCTTCCGAATGTCATCCTCCTGAATCCGCAGCTGGTAGTAGCCCGAACTCAAATCCAGTTTTGAAAAGAAATGCGCCCCCTCTAGCTAGTCAAACATCTCATCTATCATCGATAGTGGATAGGTATTCCAGACAGTCACTCTGTTCAGATCTCGGTAGTCGATGGACAATCTGAGTGTCCTATCCTTCTTCTTGACGAACAGCACCGGTGCTCCCCATGGTGAAGAGCTCGGCCGGACAAATCTGTCTTCTACTAGCTCCTGCAGCTGGCTTCGAAACTCTGCCAACTCCTTCGGGGCCATCAGGTAAGGAGCTCTAGATGTCGGCTTAGCCCCCGGAATGAGCTGTATCTGGAAGTCCTTCTGATGGAGGCGACGACCCTCAATATGACGCCGATGGTACTGGCACGCTTACGGATGATGGTGCCTCTCCGATCAAAGACGCACGTCGCCGCGACAACCAATTTGATAAATGCCATCGCCGCTACAATCTCCGGCCGTGGCGCCATAATAATTAATTAATACTTATAAATATTCTCTTATAAGTATTAATTAAATATTTGCATGTTTTGTTTAATTGCACTTTTGTTGGGACAATATTTAATCTTTGTTATTGGGCTGCACGTAGCCGTTTCATTTTGTAAGCCTATAAATAGGCCATTATATGAGATAATCATTCATTGAATGAAAATTTGAAATTTGAACTCCTAAAATTGGAATTCCCTCCTCCTTCTCTTTTTCCTTCTCTATTCCTAGCCAAAAGAGGCATGCCCCATCTCAAATATTCACCCTCCTTCTCTCTTCATTCTACCTTCTTCTTCCCTCTTATTACCCCGCAATCTCCACGATTTCCCTCAACCCTCTCTCTGCTAGTCGGCCATCATTGGAGGAGTAGATCTGATTGAAACAACTAAAGGCTTCGGTGATCTTCTACGGCGCAAAGCGGAGAAGACGAGCGAGTTTCTTTATTCTATTAGAGCACCTTCCGTGGAGTACAAAGGAGAGCGATCATTTCTAGTGGATCCAACATCTCGGATCTATTTTTCCGAGAGGGGTAACGAAACTTCTACTCAAGAGTTTTCTTTTCTTAGATCGTTTTTGTGGTGGACGATTTTAGCGTGATTTTTCGAAACGAAAAAAATTTCGCGGAGTTTTCTTTGATAGATCTATGGTTTTCGTTTGATTTTCCGAATACTATCGAGAGGATTGGCGATCCTCGTTATTTCTTGTTGGGGAAAGATCAACCATTTGTGAATCAGGATTTTCTTGGTAGATCTTTCTTTGGTACAACATCTCTCGAACGGACGCGAACATTCGTCCTTTATTTAGCTTGATCGGATCTCGGCCTTTAGCCGTGGTTTGATCTCCAGCGGGTTGGCTATCCGTATGTTAGCGCGAAAGATAAATAAAAAAATAATATTGTGCTGCTTCGTTTCGTTGTTGTGCGGAAAGGAGAGCATGTGAGCGAGGCGAACGTAATCCTACGTCATCCGTGTAGGCCCTTAGGACGGTGCTACATCAAATTTGGTATCAGAGGGAGGTTCACGTCAGTTTCCTAATTGACACCCCCCTCTTTTTTGGCACGTTAACACGCACTCACTCGTTGCATGGTATTTCATAAAAAAAAATCTATTTTAAAGTTTTTGGTCTGCAAATAGCGACCTAAAATGTTCTTAATTTTTCTGAAAATCAAAAAAAAAATTGTTTCAAAATTCTCTATCTTATTTTTAATAAGAAATCCAAAAAAAAAATTATTTTTTCTAAAGTCATTATTTTTATTAAGTTATTTTAAAATATAATAGTTGGTCTACAAATAGCGGCCTGTATTTTTATATTTTCAGGAAAATTCAAAAATAAATTTTTTTTAATAATCCTCATATTTTTTCCAGCAAGAAAATTTATTTTATATAATTATAACCTTAGTGGCTAAGCGGGAACAATTACATCTTTGAAAATTAAATAGGATCAGGTTATTTAGTCATTGCATGTGCACCCGTTCTGGGTGAGTTTTCTCTCCGGTTCTCACTAAATGGCATATGACATATATGCTACCCAGTTAGACTATTCCTATGGTAAGGATATGGCTAAACACACCCGTAGGGCACACCACATTTATCCAACTTATGATGGTTTAGAGTATCCCCAAAATTTTAGAGACTGGCTTAAGGGATTAGAACAATATTTTAATTGTCACTTATGGGATGACTACAAAAAGGTTAGCTTTGCCCGAGAGCGATTAGTAGGTCGAGCCCGATTATTTTGGTTAAACGAAGAGCGTCGTGTTGGTAGTTATCATTATGCTTGGCCGCACATGCGTAGCCTCCTCTCGGATCAATTTGATCCCGCCTACCTGTGCACTAATAGCACCACACCCGTTAGTAAGAATAGTTATGACACCAGACCTGTATCTACTTATAGGAGTGACCCTATGCCTCATGATAGATCCTATCCCCAGAGAGGTAGTAATACCCAAAGTGTGCGTAGTCCCACATATAGGGAACATAAGCCATTTAGACCCCAAAATTTAAACTCGAAAGAGGTTACTATTAGGGTGCTTGCTTCTTTAGCCTCGACATCTAGGCCCTCTGGTATAGTGACTGATACCTCTGAG
This sequence comes from Platanthera guangdongensis, assembly GCA_039583875.1. Taxonomy (NCBI): domain Eukaryota; kingdom Viridiplantae; phylum Streptophyta; class Magnoliopsida; order Asparagales; family Orchidaceae; genus Platanthera; species Platanthera guangdongensis. The sequence goes on along the minus strand of CM077152.1, from coordinate 119,800,743 downwards.
GATTCTTATGTGGATATAGAATCTCTGTATGATGAAGTTAATCAGCCAGGTGAGAGTATTCCTTCACTTACGATAGTGCCTGACTCTCCTGTTGAACCAGAGGATGTGAATAGAACTAAGCCCGTCACTAGGACGAGGCAATTCTCGCTGACGCTTTTAGTGACGTTGAGGAGATTGGTTACCCTAGTGACCTGGACGAGGATTTCTCCCCTGAGGAATCATCTCCACCCCCCTTCGACGATATTTTAGTCAGGGAGTCGGCTGATGACCCTGAGTCAGAAGACGTTCCGGCTGAGTCAGTAGAGTCATCCAATGTTGAAAGCTTACCTGTTACTAAATTAGGTTATGACTTGCTAGGACCCGGTATTATTATGGTTGACCAAGAATTAATAGATGTTTCAACGGTATTGGAAGAGTCACCTTGGGATGGTTGTTCAATTTGGGATAATCTTATTGTGATACATCCGGGAGTTAGTTCATTTACGGTATCAACGCCGCTTAAAAGTCAAGTTAATGTTGATACTCCCCGGGATTCGATTTGCCCATCCCTTTATTTTGATTGTGACGACGCACCCACTTCATGGGAAGAGTTGGTTAACGAAGGATGTGTCGTTTTGGAAAATTTACACTGTGGGGAAAAATTATCTTTGGATGACGGTAGCCCTGAGGGCCAGAAAGACATTTCGTTGATGATAGCTCCTTTACCTGAGGCCCAAAACTGTTTAGAAATTTTGTCGGATACGATTTTGCCTAACTATGATACGATCACTAATTCTGAATTAAATGAAGTATCGAGTGAGTTGGAAGACTTGTCAGCTGAGTTTTCAGTGAGGACGAATCCACTGTTTAATTTTTCCTATAATTTTAACGGCCTGCAACCGAAGGCTTGTTATTGGACGTGTAATCCGTATTTTGACGTTGAGTGTGACTTAACTTCCCCTACGGAATCAACCATGTCGACTCTCCCTCCGGTTCATTTAACTCGAGTAGATGATTTGTTAGGACACGAGCTAGTCATTCCTAGCCCTTTATATTTGGAGAAGTTTATTATTACCGCCTCCCCATTAGGCTTACTTAGATGGATGTGGGTAAACGTAGTTGGTGACGAGCGTTTTCCGCTGGCTATTCATTACAAAATTTTTAAATCAAAATTTAATTCCAAATTTAAAACGAAAACGTTAGGCTCCACTGAAATAATTTTTGAATTTAAAGAACCTGTGCCACCTGACATAGTTCTGTTATTTTCTACTATTAATTCTAGTCATGTTGCACATGGGTTCACCCCACACGGTACAAAACTCATGTTGCTTATGGGTACAAAACTCATGTTTTCGTCGGCCTATCATCCCCAAACAGATGGGCAAACGGAAGTGATCAATCGAAGCTTGGGTGGATTACTTCGTTGCTTAGTGGGAGATCATAAAGGTACATGGGACCTTATCCTTCCTCATGCTCAATTAGCTTACAATAATTCAAAGAATAGGTCCACCGGTTTGTCTCCGAATGAGGTCGTGCATGGTTATAAGGCCCCCGTGCCTCTTGACTTGGTCTCGTTACCACCATCTTTTAAATCTAGTCATTTTGCCCAGGATTTCGCCTCGCACGTCCACAATCTCCATAAGCACATTAGCGAGCAATTAGCTAAACAATATGCTATTTATCAATTGAACTCTAACGTACATCGACGAGCGATCTCCTTGCATATTGGTGATTTGGTAATGGTTCGTCTCACCCCTGAATGGATGCCTTCGGGCACTATAAAGAAATTGGCGAATAAGAGAGCCGGTCCTTTTCGAGTGTTAAAGAAGTTGGGCGAAAATGCATATTTATTACAGATACCCGCTGATTGGGGAATTTTCCCTGTTTTTAACGTTTCAGATTTAAAGCTTTATGTCGCTCCACCACCTGAACTTTCTGTCTCGACGTTTAATATTTCCACTAAATCTTCTAATGGGGTGGGTGGTGAGATTGTTCCTGGATCGCTCTCTCCTGCGGACTCTACGGGAGGTAAGTCGCCTAATGATGATGAAACTTGTTTTTCTTCTTTGCCTAACGCATTTCCAAGGTTCCCCCGGACCGCTTTCTTGCCTGACAAGATATTGCAGGATGCTGTGTTTCCAACTCCCGACGTTGACGTTCACAGGTTCTTGATTCGGTGGCGTGGTCGTCCTGCTTCGGACGACTCTTGGCTCTCTACTTCGGAAGTGGATCTACTTGATGCGGAACTCCTACGTCGTTATGTTCCTGCACACTCATCGGTGATGAGTACTTTCGAGCGGGGGAGGATTGATGGAGGCGACGACCCTCAATATGACGCCGATGGTACTGGCACGCTTACGGATGATGGTGCCTCTCCGATCAAAGACGCGCGTCGCCGCGACAACCAATTTGATAAGCGCCATCGCCACTACAATCTTCGGCCGTGGCGCCATAATAATTAATTAATACTTATAAATATTCTCTTATAAGTATTAATTAAATATTTGCATGTTTTGTTTAATTGCACTTTTGTTGGGACAATATTTAATCTTTGTTATTGGGCTGCATGTAGCCGTTTCATTTTGTAAGCTTATAAATAGGCCATTATATGAGATAATCATTCATTGAATGAAAATTTGAAATTTGAACTCCTAAAATTGGAATTCCCTCCTCCTTCTCTTTTTCCTTCTCTCTTCCTAGCCAAAAGAGGCATCCCCCCTCTCAAATATTCACCCTCGTTCTCTCTTCATTCTACCTTCTTCTTCCCTCTTATTACCCCGCAACCTCCACGATTTCCCTCAACCCTCTCTCTGCTAGTCGGCCATCATTGGAGAGTAGATCCGATTGAAAAAACTAAAGGCTTGGGTGATCTTCTACGACGCAAAGCGGAGAAGACGAGCGAGTTTCTTTATTCTATTAGAGCACCTTCCGTGGAGTACAAAGGAGAGCGATCATTTCTAGTGGATCCAACATCTCGGATCTATTTTTCCGAGAGGGGTAACGAAACTTCTACTCAAGAGTTTTCTTTTCTTAGATCGTTTTTGTGGTGGACGATTTTAGCTTGATTTTTCGAAACGAATAAAATTTCGTGGAGTTCTCTTTGATAGATCTATGGTTTTCATTTGATTTTCCGAATACTGTCGAGAGGATTGACGATCCTCGTTATTTCTTGTTGGGGAAAGATCAACCGTTTGTGAATCAGGATTTTCTTGGTAGATCTTTCTTTGGTACAACATCGCTCGAACGGACGCGAACATTCGTCCTTTATTTAGCTTGATCGGATCTCGGCCTTTAGCCGTGGTTTGATCTCCAGCGGGTTGGCTATCCGTATGTTAGCGCGAAAGATAAATAAAAAAATAATATTGTGCTGCTTCGTTTCGTTGTTGTGCGGAAAGGAGAGCGTGTGAGCGAGGCGAATGTAATCCTACGTCATCCGTGTAGGCTCTTAGGACGGTGCTACATCACCTTCTCCCAATGCGGGGGTAGGACTGACAGCTTCCCTGGGAATACGTTAGCAAAATCCCGCACCATCGGGATACTAGAGATGGAATCCTTGGCCTCGGCCATCTCAAACAGCACTTCATAGACCTCTTCTCCCTACAGGTGGGCCTTGATGGCCTGTACAGATGATAATAAGAGAAGGATGGTAGGTCTAATACCTTCGATGACGTCATAGGAATCCCCATGCCTCAAGGTGATCCTCTTTGACAAACAATCGATCTGGGCATGGTTCCAATGCAACCACATCATGCCTAGGATCAGATCACATGCTGGCATCCTTAGGATCATTGCTGGTGTATCGAATGTCGTCCCGCAGATCTCCACATCCATTTTTCAGTGGGTAGAGGTGAATAGGTCTGATCCGTCGGGTAGTCGCACCCTCATCATCAAGCCCGTGTATCGCTCCACACATTCTAGTCCTTCCACGAAAGCTTTTGTTAAGAATGAGTGTGAAGCACCCGCATCGAATAGCGTATAAGCAGGCTTGCCGCCGATTAAGACTTGGTCAGGGAGTGTTCTATGTCAATATGTAGGCTCTGGAATTTTCTCATAATTTTTAGGTGATTAGAAACAGTACTTGCTTCACAAGGTTATAAATTTGGGAGATTACTTTTAATTAGATTCAGAGCCTCTCATGAATTGGAAAAATTGTAAAACTTGGTTAGGGTTAGTTTTAGATCATTATCTATCTTTTGGAATTTTGTTATAATTATTAGATGAATGTTTACAGTACTTGCTTCAATAACAAATGGTTATTGAATTATTGAATTAAAATTAAATTAAGGGTTACTGTTCACTGGAAAAATTGGGAGAGTACCTCCAGGGTGTTTTTAGGCCATTATGGTCTTACTGAATTTTTATCCTAATTTTTAGAACAATATTGCTGGCCTTTGCTTCTTAAAATGACATTATCGATTTTATGTTCTAAATTGTGGATTTGGGGCCTAAACAATTCTGGAAATTCTTAGACCTTGGATTTGTTGTAGAAATGTTTCCTAGTATTTACATGATTTTGCGGTGGTATGTTACTGATTTAAAAGTGCATTTCATGTTCAAAGTAGGGCATCCGGAGTGTTAGGGTAATTAGAATGAATGCCCATTTAATTAGGAAGATCATGAAACTCTGGAGTTAGTCTAAACAGGTCATGGTAGACTCCCAGTAATTGTTTTGGTTCTGTTTTGATGAGTAAATTGAGTGCCCCTTAGTGGGAGCATCATGTAACTTAGCACAGTCTGCATATAGTACATAGAATTAAAATAGGCTACCTCAGAGAACTTGAACACACTTAGGGGAGCCACACTGAAATAAAAGAGAGGATTGGTCAAGGGTAGGAATCAATAATATTAAGTGCCTTGTGTAAGAGAACTTTGGGCGTAATCCCATCGTAGTTCCTAGTGCCTTCGAGAGCCCTTCATGGCGAATACCTTGGGCAGTCCTGGGCTAACGTAAACTTTAGGGATAATATGGACAAGAGTAACCTCAATAATACCTCCACCTTGCACTCACACTTGTACAGGTGGTGAGACAAATTGGTAATGAATGGATAGCATAGACCCATGGTCGATGGGCTTACTGATAAAGTTAATGGGACTTGGAACTGTTTTGGTAGTCCGGGGAGCTGTATGCTCGAGAGCTAGTTTTTAGACTTGATGGTTTGGGGAGCTGGGGTCTCGAGGATTTAGGTGAGGTATAATATACAAGCTTGCATGTGCATAACAGTGGTGGGTCCTCGGTATTGGACGAACGATCACACCGTCGTTGGTACGTTGACTCATGGAGACTAGCTGATTTGCTAGGAATAGTATGGAAACGTACGAGAGGGGCTAGGCTGGGTAGTGTGATTACCAGTCTAGGAGTGGAGAGGCCCAACCCACTATCTCCGTTGGCCACGACGAGAGGCTTCTGAGAGTTTATCTAACTCCAAACTAGGGAACTAAAGGTCTGTGCGCATATAGTCGTGTGTGTGTGTGTTGCACTTGCATGTTCATACCCTAGCATACTTGCATGTCATTACATAGTCATAGTATTTAACCCCTGACACCTAACGTATAAATTGGTATGGGACAGTTTATACGATAGGCCCTGCAGAATGACCCTTTGGTCTATAGGGGTAATCCCTATAAATCAATGGTTACTGATTACTATTTGTATAGTTCTTACTTTCAATTCTTCATGCTTACCTTACTTCTCTGCATTACCATTTATTGATTAACTCCTACTGCACTTTTAATGTTATAACACTCTTGTTATGATAGTTCTCATCTGCTTGATTATGCCCTGCTATTTGGTCCTCCTTTTCACTTCCTTCCGCTTGGTGCCTAGGAGCCACGGGTAGAGGGGTGGAGGACTGTTAACTGAGTCTAGTTTGACTGACAGTCGTTTGACCACCATATTTTAGGCACTCCGGATGGGAGACAGGGAGCAGCCGCAGGAGACGCAGCACTAGCAGAGTACGGTGTAGACGGAGACAGTCCAGTGTAGTTCGGGTGGACAGGCATCCAGATCCATGAGTGGAGCTGAGTAGTAGTAGTAGTTTTACTTATATGAGTGGCTTGTAGTGAGGTCTTTATGTATCGGGCATAAGTCCGTATATCATGGTGTGGACTCTATATTTGTCATGTGATTTCCTCTTTCTGTGTTGTGGATTTCTTTGTTTTTACTTTTCAAATCATTAAACATTCTCTCTTGTTGATCAAAAAGGCCGGCAGAATCGGCGTTTTCTATTGGCTGACTTCCCGAGAGTCGGGGCCACCGCAAAACGGCAGTTCTAGGCATAAGACCTCGGTGGTTGTTGCAAAAAGGGGGGGGGGGTCTTACATGAGCCTAAGGCCATATTTGGATGCTCTGATAGGGGAGTCACCAAAGGCTATCATATGATTTCCAATGGTATAGTATAAATCATAGGGATAACTTATGTGGAGGGGTTGCAACATAACCTCATAAGCGTAAGCCAACTATGTGACTTAGGCTATGTGATTGAGATCCACAAGGATATCTGTTTGATCAAAAAGTCAGTTGACTTAGAGACTATTCTCTCAGGCACTATGAGTGGTAATGTATATTGTTTAGTTATTATTTATCATAATTCTTCCACTTCAGTATGTTTGGTAGCTAATGAGAAATAGTCTCTTTATGTTCAGTGGCATAAGAGACTTGCTAAAATTAACTTCAAGACATGAAGCAAACTATTTTCTAAAAACTTAGTTAGTAATAGTCCTAATCTAAAATGTATTAAAGAGGGTCCCTGTCATGAATGCCAAATGGGCAAGCAAACTAGGGCCACCTTTAAAAGCATTAACACCAAAGACTCTATTAAATGTCTTTATCTATTGCATGTGGATCTATTTGGTCCTATGCACATTCAGAGTTTATGAGGGAAGTTTTACACCTTTGTGATTGTAAATGATCACTTAAAGTTTACATGGGTCTTCTTTCTTAGGAAAAAGTCATATACCTTGGATGTCTTTATGACTTTTGTCAAGTCCATTCAAAATGAACCGGACTATACTGTGGTCAAATTAAGAAGTGACCATCGTACAAAATTTCAATATGGTGTTATGACAAAATTCTATCAAGAGTAAGGTATCTCCCATGAGCTCTCTTCTGCCAGAACTCCACAACAAAATGGAGTGGTTGAGAGAAAAAATAGGACCTTAATGGAGGCTGGCAGAACTTTGCTTAGCGATTCCTCACGGCTAGAGTATTTTTGGGCTGAGTTAGTCAATCAGCCTGTTATGTTCTGAACAGGACCTCTATCAACAAGTCTCATGGGAAAACTCTCTACGAACTTCTGAAGGGAAGAAAATCAATTATTTCATATTTTAGAATCTTTCGTTGCAAAGGTTTCATTTTAAATAATGGAAGATCTCAGCTGACTAATGTTGAAACCAAAAGCTTGGTCTCTTGTGGAGTTCACCGTTGGGGAAGGGGTGATCGCGAACCTACCTATCTCCTGCAAGAAAATAGCAAAAGGAAACTGAAACTAACCCAAGGGCATGGCGTGGAGGTCCCACCACACACCTGAAAGATCTTAGAGTGCTTCCCCTACTTAGCCAAAGGCCGAGCTAAGGCTACCTCAGAATGCGCAAGAAGATCAGAATACTGGTAAGAATGCCTTCTGAGGTGCCCCTTGAGTCTTTTTTATAATTTTCTGAATATGGCCTGCAAATAGCCAACCTCCGCTGTTTTGAACAGCTATATGCATCCCAACTGGTTCTGCCAACAGCGTAACTCCGCTGTTCTATCAATCTATTCGCACCCTGGCAAAGGCACCCAGGTAATTTTGCCTCTTGGCCCTACTATGCAGATCCCAAGGATCTAACGGTTAGCTAGCCATGACTCTCCACCCCATTAGGGTGGACGCGACCTAGCTCCCGTAATTCGCCCTCCCTCCTTGGGCAAGTGTATGTCAGGTCGTCGTAGCCTGCCGATCCTTGCTTTGAGGCGGGCTGGCGGTCAGGTCGCCTATGGGAGAGCGGGCTGGCTGGTTTGAGATTGTCACTACAAAAGTTCCAGAGGAGCTCGCTGGTCTTGGTTCAAAGAATTCGGATTCTCAACTCTTGAGGTTAGCTCAAAGAACGTCGAGCTCCGTTTGATGAATGTCGAGCTCCGTCCGACGAACGCCTAGCTCCGTTCGACTAATGCCGAGGTCAACCCTCTATTCGATGAACGCCGAGAATGACCCAAGCTCTGTTCGACGAAAGCTAGGCCTAGTTCGATGAACTCAAGGTGGATGCGTGATGGGTGGGCCAGCTCGTGCAGCTTTCCTGCTTAGCTTAGGCGAGAGCGAGCTGGCTGCTCTGAGTTTACCCACATGTGGCTCTAGCGCGTTCAGGTCGCCTTGGCCCACTCGCCTTGCCTGGTGGACCCACTTGGAGAACACAGGGTTGTACAACTAAGTTTGCTTAGAAGTGTCGTAACGGTATTTGTGTTGGATATAGCTCATATAATAGAGATTATAGATTATTCATCAAGAAGATCCATGTTGTTGAAGATCTATGAATGTTGTTTTTGATGATACTAGCCTTATATATAATGGATGGTCTAGTACTCCTAACACTATAGGTATAGAAAAAGTTTGCAAAAGTTATCCATCCAAGACAAGCACATCTCAAGATATGTGTCACCAACTGATGAAGATTTTTGTGGAGATATACAACCAACTAAAGCAGATCAGGTAGCTGAAGATGCTGAAGATGTTGCTGGAACCCAGCCACGTGCTGATAGGTTACCTACAATAACCAGGCATCTGGTAGATGACCCCAGTAATCTCATTATTGGGGATAACAGACAAGGAGTCACCACTAGGAACATGATCCACAATGAAGCTCTATTTCTGAGCTTCCTATTTCAGGTGGGGCCTACGAAGTTTAAAGAAGCAAACTAGACCGCTTCTGGATTATTGCTGTAGAGGAGGAGCTTGACTAATTCAAAAGGTACATGGTATGGAAGATGGTTCCAAATCCGCCTGGACACATCATAATAAAGCTATATTGGTAGCCAAAGGATACAAACAAGAGGAGGGCATAGAATTTGACAAGGCTTTTTGTCTTAGTTACAAGGCTAGAGACAATAAGAATGTTCCTGGCCTATACTGCATTCAATAGATTCAAAGACAAATAGATAGATGTCAAATCAACATTCCTGAATGGTAATCTTAACGAAAAGTTATATGTGGTGCATCCCTCAGGTTTCATTTGTCCAACTTTATCTAATCATGTATATTTTCTTAATAAAGCTTTATATAGGTTAAAGCAAGCCCCAAGGACTTGGTATGAAACCCTATCTACCTTTCTCATTAAGAACAAATTCTTGAGAGGAAAGATAGATATCACAATGTTCCTAAGGGAAATAAAGGGCGTCTCTTAGTCTAAATATATGTTCAAGATATTATATTTGGGTCTACTGAAGATAACTTTTTAAAGAGATTTGCCAATTTGATGCCGGTGGATTTTGAGATGAGCAATATGGGAGAGCTCAAGTACTTTTTAGGTCTCCAAGTAAAAGAGTCTGAGGATGAAATTTTTTTCTCTCACACTAAGTAAACTAGAGAGCTAATAAAGAAGTTTAGGATGGACTTGGCCGCCACCATAAGAACTCCAATGGGATCAAATGTATCCCTGGACAAGGATGAAAAGGGGAAACCATTTGATGATCCATGAAAAGGTTTATCATTGGGTACCTACTTTTATTGACTACTAGTAGTGTAACGTCCCGAATCACACTAGGCACCTCGTACCTGTTTTTGAGTCAGGAGGGCTGACTTGGGTTCGGGGGAGTGCTGATAATTGGGCAGCACATGTGAATAGGATTTGTATCACCCGAGTCATTGGTCAACACTTTGGTGTCGAGGTGTTGACGCACTGGCTCAAGGTGTCTACACAGTGTATCGACACCCAGGTTGAGGTATCGACACACTGGAATCGACACCATGTGTCAACACTCGCTGTGTCGACACACTAGAACCAGGTGTCGACATAGTGTGTCGACACCCTGGGGTTGAGGTGTCGACACACTAGTGTCGACACCGTGTGTCTACACACTAGTGTCGACACCGTGTGTCGACACTCACTGTGTCGACACACTGGAACCAGGTGTCGACACAGTGTGTAGACACCCTGGGGTTGAGGTGTCGACAGACCGCTGTTGACACCATGTGTCGACACATACTTTGTCGACACACTAGAACGAGGTGTCGACACAGTGTGTCGATACCCGGATGTTGAGGTGTCGACACTCTGGTGTCGACACCATGATGCAAGACACGAGCCTGACCGTGTGCATGTGAGTGTGAGATAAGTATGACAGGGGTAGAGACACGGGCGTGTCCCTACCCGTGTCGAATAATGAACCAACACTGAAAACCGCTGTAACGCTTCGCGCAAGCAGGACACGGGCAGGGACACGGGCGTGTCCCTGCCCGTGTCACTTTTCATATAAAAGGGGAAGAGAAAAGCCTAGCCGTTTTCACTCCTCATTCCAGCCACATTTCCTGAGAGAAATTTCCGTAGAGAGGGAAAACTACTGGAGCAAGTCCAAGAGGAGGATAACTGCCGCAGCCGTGAAAAAGAAGATGTCGTCGAGAAGAGTTACACGATCTATGGCCGAAAATAGTGGAAATGCCGGAAATGAGGTGACCTTCCTCCCCTCTCCCTTGCTGCTAGATCTTTAGTTATTTTCTTAGGAGAGATATCGAATCAAGAGAGTTTTGATGGAGAGAAGGAGTTTTCTAGGGATGGCCATGCTAGGACATGTGTTCTAGGTTTTAGATCTCTTCAACCTCCCCTTTCTTCTATGTGATGATGAGCGGATGGTTTCGTGAAGAATCATGGCCCTTTGAGGGTGAATAAAGGAAGAGAAATTTCTGGAGTGATTGTGGAAGATTGACTTGAAGAGGAAGATGAACTGATGCCTTGCATTCCTCTTTAAGATACGTGCAGAATCTGTATTTTGCGTGCAGCGATTTTCTTGGCCATTTGCATGTAGGTTGTGGCCGGATCTGGGCTTTCGACTAAACACGACAGTTGAAGCCCTTAAAAATAACTTTCCAACGAGTGGTTGCACGTCTTCATGTGAAAGCTGTAGCAAAGGTAAAGTCTGAACGAAAATGACATCCGATAAATCCTGCATGCAGAAATGTTGTTCTGTGCGCAGCGGACTTTGAAGCCGATTTCAAATAGGATACAGTCAAATCTGGGTTGTGGGATGAGTATGAAAGATGTAACCCATGGAAATACCTTTCCATAGAGGGGTTAAACGTCTTCACTGGATTCATGTAGCTTCAGGAATCTCCGGTCGATGTTGCTTTCCAGATTTATTCTGCACCTAAATTCTGGGTTTATATAATATGAATTTGAATTCGGTGGAATCGATGTTGCTAATTAACTCTAGATTTTGATGAACTATTTTATTCTGACCACTGTAGTGCTAGAATGATAAATCTTATTAATTGGATTTCATATAACTGAATTGTGAAGCAAGCTTACTTAAATGAATTGACTAGATACAAATTGGTAGATTATTATTTATGCGCATCATGCTTGTAATATGTTGAAATCATTTGGAATGACAAATAGAAGGATGAACCATGGTCATGAGTATGTATGATGGTTAGAATGAAATGTAGTAGTACAATACTTAGAGCGTAGTCTTGATGACTACTTTTAGTCATTGTTTTTGGTATAGTTTAGTTTCAGAAAACCCTAAGATTATTGGTATTTTTGCTTACTTTATTCTTGTTATGTTGATCTTCATATTTTATTTGTTTTGTTATAATTGTTTTTTAGGTTATGTTATGTTTATGTTATATTTTATTTTATTTTGTATTTTATGCTATGTTATGTTTAATGTTTTGATATAAATTGTGTGTCTAATTTGCTATATTTTATTTTGTTTTGCAGCCCATACCCGAGCCTTCTTCATTGGTGAAGCCCTCAAGTCATGGTGCAGCCCTCCTTCATTGATCCAAACCATGCAGCCTACATGATGCAGCCCGGCCGCTTCAACACCCATGCAACCCTCTTCATTGGAGCAGCCCATAAAGTGCATGGCCGGCCTCCTCCTCACTTCAAGGTGCAGCCCACTTCAAGAGCAGCTCGACCCCACAAAGAGCAGCCCCTACATGCAATCCTAGCTCTACCCGAGCCCATAAAGCCCACACTAGTAGCCAACTTGTTGCCTTTGCATGGCCGGCCACCCATATTATGTCCCCCTCTCTACTTTTTATTATTTTCTCTCTTCTCTCCCTCATTTAATGCCATGCATGCATCCCCTCTTTCATTCCCACTCTCTCCCCTTTATTATTTTCTCTTCCATTTATTCCTCATGCATCCCCACTCATCCCCTCTCTCTCTTATTAATTTCTCCATCCATGCACCTTGCCACCAATGCATTGAACCCACCTCCTTTTCTTCCCCTTCATTTAATGACATGCATGAACTTCTCTCCCTTTGCATGGCCGGCCACCCCCCTTGGCCTCCTCCTCTTCATTTCATTCTAGATCCTTCTCCATCTCCTATAAAAGCCACCCCATCCCTCAAGCCAAAGGAGAAAAAAGTTTGAGAAGTAAAGCCTTATGTTGAATGTGAGTGTTGAGTTGGAGAGTGGAGAGTGCTTGTGAGTTGTTTTTAGTTTCACTATTGTATTAGTTTTCTTTACCATTTTTTTGCAAGTTTCTTCATAGCATAGTCTTGTCTTTTTTTATATATTTTGTGTACTCCTTTTTTGCAAGTAATAAAAATGTTCCTCTCTTATCTTCTTTTGTCTTCCTTTTCAATTATGCGTAGCTAATTTTATTTAGCGTTCGATCGTGAGGATCCATAAAATGAGATGAGAGTTTCTTTTATTTCTTAGTTTTATTTTTGCTTATTTTTACTCGATCCTTCTTTGATTTTTATTTCGTCGACTCCGTATTTCCGGTATACGGTAGTAGGCTTGGGATCTCATATTTGAGTAGCCGAGAGGCTCATGAATGTGAAAGATCACTCAAAGAAGGAAGGAGTTGAACGCAACCTAGAGATAGGATGACGTAAATCTTCCGGATTGGAGTCAAATCCAATAGTGCGGGTCACCTCGATAATGCGGCTTTAGGCCTTCTTGACTTGAAAGAGATTTCGGTCAAAACGTCCATAAGTCAGGGGATTTAATTCTCTAGCGAGATTATTTCCTAATTTCGGATCCGTCACGGTCGAGTATGAATTGCAAATTTAAAACTATGCCTTTTCATCACTCTCATTTCATTTTATGGTGAATCTTCGATCGAATGCTAACTTTCTATTATAAAGTTTTTCGTCTAAAAAATTGTCTTTCATTTTAGTTTAAAAATTCTCAAAACCCATTTTCTTTCGGTAGGATAATAGTTCAAGCGTGAGTAATAGTACTTGACAACCCCGTGTTTAAATACGACCTTGATACTACAATTCGACAGGTACACTTGCCTGTTCGGGTTTTAGCACATCAAGTTTTTGGCGCCGTTGCCGGGGATCTTCTTCGTCAATATTAGGAAAGCGCTTATGCTATTACTTCTGCAAAAATCAAAAAAAAAATTTCCTTTCTCTATTTTCTTCTTCAAGTTTTTATTTCCCTTCTTCTCTTTTTCTTTCCCCCATTCTCCCTCTAATTTTCTTAGTGCATGACCCGCACGAATCCGTCGCTACTTGTTGATTTGGACCCAGAAATCGAACGCTCCTTTCGGAGAAACTTACGATTCAGTGGTTCCACTTCTCAAACAGCGGTTGAGGATTCCGACGGTGATTGTAACTTCAACTCCGAAATGGGAGACCCTAACCCAACGTTTGCCCAGCAAAGGACGATGTCCGATTATGCTCGGCCCAACCTGGAGGGTACAGAAACAAGTATTGTTCGACCTGCAATTGTGAACAATAACTTCTAGCTTAAGCCTAGCATCATACAAATGGTGCAGCAATATGTACAGTTCGACGGATTACAAGATGAAGATCCGAACTTGCATATTGCCAATTTTCTTGAAATCTGTGACACCTTTAAAATAAATGGTGTCTCAGACGATGCTATAAGGCTAAGACTCTTCCCCTTCTCCTTAAGAACTAAAGCCAAACAGTGGTTGAGTTCTCTTCCAAGAGGCTCAATCACTACTTGGAACATTTTAACTGAAAAATTTCTCTCTCGTTATTTCCCCCGTGCCAAAACTGCTAAGCTAAGAAATGATATAACTTCTTATTCTCAAATTGCTTCTGAGACCCTCTATGACACTTGGGAGAGGTTCAAAGAACTTTTGAGAAGATGCCCTCATCATGCTCTGCCTATATGGTTACAGGTCCAGACATTTTATAATGGGCTAAATCAAGAAACTAAGCAAATGATAGATGCCGCTTCCGCTAGTTCCTTGGACCGCAAAACTCCGAAAGCCGCTCTTGAGCTTATCGAGGACATGGCGATGAACACTTATCAGTGGAATTCGTCTAGGACTCGCCCATCTAAACCCGCAGGTATCTATGAAGTGGATTCAGTTTCGCAACTGGCGCTATAAGTGGAAATGCTGAATAAGAAGATTTCGGAGATGACTGCTTCCTCCGCCGCTAAGGTATATGAAAATGCGAATGTTGCTACTGCTGAGCAGGTGGATTATCTGGGGAACATACCCAGACCTGCTCAAAATAATTCTGCCAATAATTTCTCTACTTTTTCTAATTTTTCTGCACCTCCTGGTTTTAATTCTTTTACGAAATCTTATAATCCTGGATGGCGTAACCATCCCAATTTTTCTTGGAGTAATCCTGCTAATGCTGCACGCCCACCACATGATTTTACACCACCACCACCACCACAACAAAACCAAAATCTTCAAAAAACCCTCTCTTTGGAAGAACTTTTATCTAGATATATAAGCTCGAACGATGCTACTATTCGAAACTTAACAGGGTCTATGAAAAGTTTAGAAAATCAGGTCGGGCAACTTGCCAAGGCTTTTTCCGAGAGACCACCTGGAACTCTTCCCTCGAACACTGAACCTAACCCAAGGGAGCACGCAAATGCGATTTCCATTCGGAGCGGTAAGGTTATTAACGAGCCCACCACCAGGGAAGAGCCAAAGGTGATTGTCCCTCCTGTTGTGGAAACAATTACCCCTACGAAAAATGATAAAACAATTTTTGAAAATGAAAAATCTACTTTAGATAAAGAAAAAGATATTTCTGTTTTTTCTAATTTTGTAAAAGAAAATGATGACATTCAAAATGATGCTCCGCTTATCATAAAGGAATTTCCGCCACCCCCTTATCTGGCCCGACTTAGGAAAGAAAAACTAGATGATCAGTACCAACGCTTCCTTGAAATGTTCAAACAAATTCATATTAATTTACCATTTCATGAAGCGATTAGTCAAATGCCTAAGTATGCAAAATATCTTAAGGATTTATTAACAAACAAGACGAAATTGGAAAATTTATCGCATGTAACCTTAAATGAAGAATGCTCGACGGTCGTTAAAAACTATAATCTTCCTAAAAAGATAAACGATCCGGGAAGTTTTTCCATTCCGTGCGTTTTTGGTGATCTGTTTGTTAAACATGCGTTAGCGGATCTAGGAGCGAGCATAAATTTGATGCCCTTTTCTTTATTCAAAAAGCTAGGATTGGGCACTCTTAGCCCTACAAGAATGAGTATCCAGTTAGCCGATAGGTCGATCAAATATCCGTTAGGTATTGTTGAGGACGTGTTAGTAAAGGTCGACAAATTCATCTTCCCGGTGGATTTTGTCATTCTCGATATTGAAGAGGACGTCGAGGTCCCTCTTATCCTCGGTCGACCTTTCCTAGCCACCTCTCGAGCGGTCATCGATGTTAATAACGAAAAGTTGTTTTTGCGTGTAGGAGATGATGAGGTCACATTTTCTATCAATCAATCAATGAAAAACTCTTTAAAAAATGATGATTCATGCCACTTTCTTGATGTTTTAAATGAAGATTGTTCTCTTTCTCTTTCTAACATCTCTTCAAATGAATTTTCCTCTTCTTTTTCTGAAATTTCTTCACATGATTTTGAAATCACGGTTATGTCAGCACAAGCAAATTTTGAAAATGATTCTGTCTTTGGTAGAAAAAAGTATGAAAATCTTATTTTTGAAAAAGAGAAGAATTTGAAAATCTCTTATGATGAGCCGCCCCATCTTGATTTAAAACCACTCCCTGATCATCTAAAATATGCCTTTCTTGAAAAAAATTCTAAGTTGCCCATTATAATCT
This sequence comes from Platanthera guangdongensis, assembly GCA_039583875.1. NCBI lineage: Eukaryota > Viridiplantae > Streptophyta > Magnoliopsida > Asparagales > Orchidaceae > Platanthera > Platanthera guangdongensis. Next base: position 119,784,543 of record CM077152.1, on the reverse strand, counting down.
CGGCCTATCTATCTCAATCCGAAAATGATCAGTTGATCGAAGTACTACAAAAGCATCGCCGAGCTATAGCGTGGCAAATTTCCGACATTTCTGGCATAAGCCCTTCTTTTTGTACTCATAAAATATTTTTTGAAAATAATCCTAAGGGTGTAGTCCAACCACAACGTCGTCTCAATCCGAATATAAAAGAGGTTGTGAAGGAAGAGGTGCTTAAGTTATTAGATGCAGGGATAATTTATTCGATTTCCGATAGTCAGTGGGTAAGTCCGGTTCAGGTTGTTCCTAAGAAGGGTGGGATCACGGTAGTAACGAACGAAAATAACGACTTAATTTCAACTAGGACGATAACGGGATGGAGGATGTGTATCGATTACCGTAAGCTAAACGATGCCACTCTAAAAGATCACTTCCCCCTCCCCTTTATCGATCAAATTTTAGAACGTTTATCCGGGCACAGTTTTTATTGCTTCCTCGACGGTCTCTCGGGGTATTTTCAAATCCCAATCGCACCCGAGGACCAAGAGAAGACAACATTCACTTGCCCCTTCGGAACTTTTGCTTATCGTAGAATGCCTTTCGGGTTATGCAACGCACCCGCTACCTTTCAGCGGTGTATGCTTGCTATTTTTGATAAATACGTAGAGAATATTATGGAAGTATTTATGAACGATTTTTTTGTCTTTGGCGACTCCTTTGCCTTATGTTTAAAAAATATGGAAAATGTTTTGTAATGCTGCGAAGAAACCAACTTCGTTTTAAATTGGGAGAAGTGCCACATTATGGTGCGTGAGGGCTTAGTCCTTGGCCATAAGATTTCCGCGAAGTGAATTGAAGTGGACAAGGCCAAAATTGAAGTTATTGAAAAGTTACCGCCGCCTACAAATATTAAAGCGATTAGAAGTTTTTTAGGGCATGCGGGTTTTTATCGACGATTCATTAAAGACTTTTCAAAAATTACTAAGCATCTCACCCACCTTCTCGAAAAAGAAACTCCTTTCATTTTTGATGAATCTTGTCTCGCTGTGTTTGAATTAATTAAATCCAAACTTATAAATGCTCCTATTATGATCTCCCAGTTTGGGATTTACCATTCGAAATAATGTGTGATGCGAGTAGTCATGCGGTAGGTGCGGTTCTAGGACAACGAATTGCTAAGAACTTTCATCCGATTTACTATGCTAGTAAAACTCTAACTTCTGCTCAAGAAAATTACACCACGACGGAGAAAGAACTTTTAGCTGTTATTTTTGCTTTTGATAAATTCCAACCGTACGTTACTCTTGCCAAAGTTATTGTTTTTACGGATCATTCCGCTTTGAAGTACCTCCTTTCTAAACCGGATGCCAAGCCGCGTCTTATTCGCTGGATCCTCTTACTTCAAGAATTCGACTTGGAGATTCGGGATAAGAAAGGAGCGGAAAACCTAGCGGTTGATCATCTCTCTCGTCTTGAAAATCCCGAACTTGATATTTTAAATTTAAATTTTATTAATGACTCTTTTCCGGATGAGTGTCTTTTAAACATTTCTTCTTCTACCCCCTGGTTTGATGATCTGGCCAATTATCTTGTGGCCCGGGCCCTTCCAAAAGAATACTCCTCTCACCAAAAGAAGAAATTTTTTTCGGAGTTGAAGTATTATTTTTGGGAGGACCCCTTTCTATTTCGCATTTGTGCGGATCAGGTGGTTAGAAGATGTGTTTCCCGGGAAGAAGGTCAGCAAATTTTAAGGCATGTTCATGAAGGTCCGACTGGCAGGCATTTTCAAGCAAACCACACCGCCCACAAAGTGCTTAGTGCTGGCTTTTACTGGCCAAGCATATTTAAAGATGTGCAACTCTTTGTGAGCGGGTGTGATCGGTGCCAACGGACTGGAAACTTATCTAATAAAAATGAAATGGAACAAAATTATTTTCTGGAATGCGAAGTTTTTGATTTATGGGGCATTCACTTTGTAGGCCCGTTTCCCTCCAGTCTAGGAAACAAATATATTCTAGTCGCAGTCGATTATGTTTCCAAATGGGCGGAGGCCCAAGCTTTACCAAAAAATGATGCTCGCGTCGTAGTTGCCTTTCTTAAAAAGTTATTTTCTCGTTTTGGTTTTCCTCGAGCGATCGTTAGTGATACGGGAAGTCATTTTTGCAACACTCAACTTGCTAAAGCTTTAATTAAATATGGTGTTACACATAAACTATCAACTGCTTATCATCGCCAAACTAACGGTCAGGTCGAGGTAGTCAATCGCGAGCTTAAAAGAATTCTGGAAAAAACCGTTTCTACTTCCCGTAAGGATTGGTCTTTAAAGTTAGACGATGCTCTTTGGGCCTATCGGACAGCGTACAAGACCACTATTGGTTGTACTCCTTTCCGACTAGTCTACGGAAAATCGTGCCATCTCCCGGTAGAGGTAGAGCACCGTGTGTTTTGGGCGTTAAAGTTTTTTTAATTTTGATCCGCACTCGGTCGGCGAGCATAGAAAAAACCAACTAAATGAGCTTGACGAGTGGCGAGCGTACGCTTATGAAAATAATAAAATTTATAAAGAACGCACAAAACTTTATCACGATAAGAACTTGCGCCATCCTAAAACGTTTAAACCTGGCAATCACGTTCTTCTTTTCAATTCTCGCCTACGTCGCTTTCCTGGAAAACTTAAATCTAGATGGTCTGGACCGTTTACGGTCAAGGAAGTTTATCCTTATGGAACTGTATTACTTTCACACCCCGATAAGGGTGATTTTAAAGTGAATGGGCATAGACTTAAACTTTATTTTTCAAATGATATTGTGTCTCCTGCAATGGAGGATCTTGTTTTCGACTCTTAAATATTTATCTTGTTGTGGAACATTTTTGGACTTATTATTATTATTTAATTTTCTTCGGACTTTAAATGGTTGTAATAAAGAACAATTTTGGGCACCTGCCCACGGACTATATTTTTTCTGCTTTTATTTTGTTCTTCCTTCCAGAGGCCAACCAAGCCAGTTCGTGACTGCCGCTCCAATGTTGATGATATAAAGATGGATCATGTCAAACCTGCTCCTGATCAAGTGCGCTAAAAAGCAAGCATGGGGGAGCGACATCCGCCGTCATCCCACAAACCCGGGGAAGTCCTGTTTTGTTTATTATTTCATTTACTTTATGCATTTTTCTCTCCTTCTCAGTCTCCTTCTCGTTTTTCTTTTTTTTTCTTTCATTGAGGATAATGAAAAATCTAAGCTTGGGGGAGGGTTTAGTTAGTTTCTCTTTTTCCTTTTTCTTTTAAAAAATTTTTCTAAAAAAATTAGCATAGTTTTGTTAAGTTTTTTAGTATTGCTTTTATTTTAGCCTTTTCAAAAAATCACAAAAAAAGAAGAAAAGCAAAAATCCAAAAAATTGCTAAAATATATTTGAAAAACAAAATCGAAAATTATTTCCATCTTTATTTTTATGTTTCTTCTAGTGATGTGTAGGCCCGTGCGGTTCCTTAGTTCTATTTAGATTTCTTTGAATTGGTTTTCTAAATTTACCAGTTTAACATAACTTAGTTTTACTAGTTTCTTTTTCTTAAATATAGGCATCCGTTTTTTACGTTTTAAGTTAGCAATTTGTAGTTATGTCTTTTTATTCGGTTAGTTGCTTACGAATGGTTCCTAGGTAATGTTATCTCTTTTTCATTTGCGGGGTAGTCTTTCTTGGTGTCTAGAACTTGTCCCTAGTGACTCTCGAAACATTTGCGTCATTTTTACGTACTTTAGAAATGATTTAGGCCACCCTTTGACTCGTTTGCGCTTTTCTTGCCCACCAAAAAAATTTTTACCATTGCAAAACAATTTTGGGCCTTCTCCATGTTTCTTTGTTTTTAGCTCCACCTTTCATTTCATTATTTCACCAAAGACAAATTCCCTTTCCTTTTTTTTTTCACACTAAACTTTGAACTCAAATATTAATTCTGTGAAGGATTATATTGTTGAAATGAAAAGGAAAATTTATAGCTTTTATTTGGAGCTTTCCTTAAAGTTACAAAAAAAAGAGGAGTTATTATCAAAAGTATCATCAAAATGAAATGAAGAAAAAAAGAGAATAGTTTATTTTTGGCCAATATTATGAAAAGAAAAAAAAATATATGGCCTTATGTTTGTTTTAGCTTGAATTAAAGTACTTATCATTACTCTTCATGTGTTTATGTTTATTTTCTTTTTAAGCTCAACTTTGGTTTAGTGTTTAAGCCCTCATGTTTATCCTTATTTTCATTTCCTAACCATTTACCTAAGCTAAGTTTTAACGCCTATAGAAGTCCTATTAATCTTTAGAACGTAAATTCGCATAGTGGAGCGAGTGTGAACGGACAAGCCTATGGCCACCATCATTGATGGATTTCTTTGGAGGTTATCTTGAGGTGATTTATGGTTAATTGTTATTCTAGCAACCTAGTAGTTCGCTAATGCGCTATTTATTTAGAATTTCTACTTTTGCTTTTCTTATTTTCATTAATTTTGGATGCTTTGTTTTAAGATTTAGAAATGTGTAAATTTTCTTTATGTTCTAATGATATTTTTAGGTCTCCACTTTCAAGTTTTTTATTATGCGCTTCTCACCCCACTAGTTGCTAACATAAGAATTAGGATAGTTCAATTTTTCATGTTTTGTTTTTCTTAATTATGAAATCTAAATTTGCTTTACTTTTTCCCTAGTTTTCAATTCTATTTGCTTGAGGGCAAGCAAATACTCTAGCATGGGGGAATTTGATGACTACTTTTAGTCATTGTTTTTGGTATAGTTTAGTTTAAGAAAACCCTAAGATTATTGGTATTTTTGCTTACTTTATTCTTGTTATGTTGATCTTCATATTTTATTTGTTTTGTTATAATTGTTTTTTAGGTTATGATATGTTTATGTTATATTTTATTTTATTTTTTATTTTATGCTATGTTATGTTTAATGTTTTGATATAAATTGTGTGTCTAATTTGCTATATTTTATTTTGTTTTGCAGCCCATACCCGAGCCTTCTTCATTGGTGAAGCCCTCAAGTCATGGTGCAGCCCTCCTTCATTGATCCAAACCATGCGGCCTACATGATGCAGCCCGGCCGCTTCAACACCCATGCAGCCCTCTTCATTGGAGCAGCCCACAAAGTGCATGGCCGGCCTCCTCCCCAATTCAAGGTGCAGCCCACTTCAAGAGCAGCCCGGCCCCACAAAGAGCAGCCCCTACATGCAATCCTAGCTCTACCCGAGCCCATAAATCCCACACTAGCAGCCCACTTGTTGCCTTTGCATGGCCGGCCACCCATATTATGTCCCCCTCTCTACTTTTTATTATTTTATCTCTTCTCTCCCTCATTTAATGTCATGCATGCATCCCCTCTTTCATTCCCACTCTCTCCCCTTTATTATTTTCTCTTCCATTTATTCCTCATGCATCCCCCACTCATCCCCTCTCTCTCTTATTAATTTCTCCATCCATGCACCTTGCCACCAATGCATTGAACCCACCTCCTTTTCTTCCCCTTCATTTAATGACATGCATGAACTTCTCTCCCTTTGCATGGCCGGCCACCCCCCTTGGCCTCCTCCTCTTCATTTCATTCTAGATCCTTCTCCATCTCCTATAAAAGCCACCACATCCCTCAAGCCAAAGGAGAAAAAATTTTGAGAAGTAAAGCCTTAAGTTGAATGTGAGTGTTGAGTTGGAGAGTGGAGAGTGCTTGTGAGTTGTTTTTAGTTTCACTATTGTATTAGTTTTCTTTACCATTTTTTTGCAAGTTTCTTCATAGCATAGTCTTGTCTTTTTTTTATATATTTTGTGTACTCCTTTTTTGCAAGTAATAAAAATGTTCCTCTCTTATCTTCTTTTGTCTTCCTTTTCAATTATGCGTAGCTAATTTTATTTAGCATTCGATCGTGAGGATCCATAAAATGAGATGAGAGTTTCTTTTATTTCTTAGTTTTATTTTTGCTTATTTTTACTCGATCCTTCTTTGATTTTTATTTCGTCGACTCCGTATTTCCGGTATATGGTAGTAGGCTTGGGATCTCATATTTGAGTAGCCGAGAGGCTCATGAATGTGAAAGATCACTCAAAGATGGAAGGAGTTGAACGCAACCCTAGAGATAGGATGACGTAAATCTTCCGGATTGGAGTCAAATCCAATAGTGCGGGTCACCTCGATAATGCGGCTTTAGGCCTTCTTGACTTGAAAGAGATTTCGGTCAAAACGTCCATAAGTCAGGGGATTTAATTCTCTAGCGAGATTATTTCCTAATTTCGGATCCGTCACGGTCGAATATGAATTGCAAATTTAAAACTATGCCTTTTCATCACTCTCATTTCATTTTATGGTGAATCTTCGATCGAATGCTAACTTTCTATTATAAAGTTTTTCGTCTAAAAAATTGTCTTTCATTTTAGTTTAAAATTATCAAAACCCATTTTCTTTCGGTAGGATAATAGTTCAAGCGTGAGTAATAGTACTTGACAACCCCGTGTTTAAATACGACCTTGATACTACAATTCGACCGGTACACTTGCCTGTTCGGGTTTTAGCCCATCAAGTCTCCCTACGGGTAGTATTGTGGAGGGATGTAAGTGTGGCATTGGCCGTCACTAGTTGAGTTAATGTTGAAATGAGGTATAGATGGACGGTTGGGCTAGGTCCTCCGTGTCTACGTCCCGAGGCTCCTTCTATGCCGAGTTGATGGTTGAGTTGTGTCTTCGTGCGTACTTCTGAGGTCCCTTCCATGCCACGGTGTTGTGGAATTTACATGTGGTGTGAGTCGACACGCGGTGTCGTAATCCTGTGTTAAGGATAGTGTGACAGGTCTACGGTCTCGCCGATCGTCAAACCGACGGGAGTTGACAGTTAGACTTTGGGCAGTTGGGCTTGGTCCTCGGTTTCTAAGTCCCGGGGCTCCTTCCGTGCCAGGTTAACGGATGGGCTTGGTCCTCGTGCTTACTTCTGAGGCTCCTTCTGGGTCACACAAGGTCAGTTCGGGGCTGGGTCCTCGGTGCACATCTACCCATGGCTCCTACTGGGCCATAGTACGCATGGGCTCCACTGTTGTGTTCTTAGCGTTGAGGTGTATGGAGGCATAGGTGAAGTAGTGTGGATACCCACCTTGTAGTAGAGATGCCCGCTCTACTGTCACCGCCTGGCCACGGCGGCTGACGCCTGAGAGGTTAGCTACCTGCTCGATTAGTGGGAACTATAGTCTATGTCGGCATATCAATTGCATGTGTGTGATCATGGGTGAGTCATTGCATAGCATACACAACATTTCATAACATTGCACAAAAAGATCCTCATCGTATAAGTTTGTATGGGCACTCCTATACGATCAGTTACTTATGTAAACCGATCCTTATAAGTTTGTATGGGTACTCTTATAAGTTAAGTTACTTTCCTGCTGTAGTTACTTGCACTTGTTGATTTACAACTACATGTACTTGTTGATTTACTAATACTTGTACTTGTTGATTTACTAATCGTTGTGTAGAGTTGCTAGATTATAATGTTATTAATCTTATTGTACCATTACCACCTATTTGTACATGTTTTACTGCTTATAATACTTGTACCCTTGTTCCTTTCTCCGTTCGGTGCCGAGGAGTCACTGGGGGAGCGGATGTGAAGCCACTTAGTCTTTCGACTAATGGTTGCTACGTCTTCCTTTTTAGGAGGTCACCGCGCAGGTAGAGCAGCCGCAGACTTTGCAGCAGGACAGCCAGGACAGGACGACAGGGCCTTATATAACGGTGCCGTCGCTTCCGTCGGTTACGGATATGAGTGTCGTGAGATTTTGATTCAGCCCGTTTGGGCAATTACTAGCTGTACTCTGATATTTTTGGAAGCATGTTTTAACTTCTCTCTTATTTGATGTATTTGGACTATTGACTTAGTGTGGATTTGACTTCTTCTTGCTTATATTATGGTTGGGTTGGCAAGTTCATATAGATATTGATTGTAGCTGGTGGAATAGGCGTCTTGTGGTACAGGTTAGCCCGTGTGCTAGTGTTACCGTAAGGCGGCTGTTTCGGGCATAAGTGCCCCCTTCGTGCCGTGTTTTGGGATCCGGGAGGGGGGGTCTTACAAATGGTAACAATTTGCCACGATCCTCAAGTAAAGAAGTTATTCAACAATGGTCTCACCCCCGTTCAATTAGTCAGTTTGCGGACAAACTGACTTAGCGGAAGCAATGGTGTGCCCATATGTAATTCACATTAAGTTGTCCAACTTTGACCGCAAGATTAGCCAGCCTGACCATACATTTGTGTTTTACGTGTAGGTTATAGTGCACGTTGAGATGATGGGGGGAACTCCTGCCCCTTCCATGCCCACTCAGTTTCAACAATCTGAGTTGGGGCAGACGCTCACCGCCATCCTGGATGCCTTTAGGGCGCTGCAGCCTCCGGTTCAACAACAGTCTACGAGCTCTAACTGGCTGAGAATGTTTCGGGCTCTCTCCCCCCCCCCCCCGCTTACCTCGAGACGGAGTCGGCCGTACGCACGGAGGAATGGCTTGACACGGTCCAAGAGCTATTGGCGGGGATCCGTTGCCCGACCAACATGGCTATATCGTTGGCGGTGTCCGTCTTGGATCTACATGCTAAGAGGTGGTGGATGTCACTCATGGGCTCCATGTTCCAAGGATGAGTGTATACCGAGATAAGTTGAAGCGAGTTCTCGGGTGTCTTCTTGGAGCACTTCATTCCTACATCGGCTCGAGACGAGCTCGAGCAGAGGTTTCTACTACTGAAGCAGGGATCAAAATCGGTTACAGAATACCAGCGAGAGTTCCAGCATCTCGCAAGGTTCGCAGACTCATATGACCTGGATGATAGAGGATACGCCAAGCATTTCTACAAAGGGCTGCGAGATCCCCTAAGGCAGGCTCTTTTGTTTATAACGAATGCTAGTTTGGCGGAGATTATCGATATGGCAAAGAGATTGGAGGCAGACCACTTGGGATGTGGTAAGAGACCTGCGGAGGACGTGATGGAAGCTGATCCAAGCAATAGGAGGAGGCACGAATTTAAAGGCGGAAGAGGACATCAAAGAGGTGGAGGGCATTTCCACCAAAACTATAGAGTGGAGCATCCGGTTCCGTAGCCGCCTGCGTTGCCTCCACCGCCTCAGCCTCAACAATTTCAGCAACCTGAGAGGCATCGTGGGCTGGTGTGTTTCGAATGCAACCAACCGGGCCACATACGATGCTACTGCCCGCAGTTGTATGGGAATGTCCCTCCTGCTCCCCCTCCGGCAGCTCCGTGGGGGCGGGGTTACGTGCGTGGTCGAGGATGAGGACCGCGAGGAGGAAACGCCAGCCCTACTCGGGATCAAGTGTACGCGCTGGACATGGCGCAAGAACGGAATCCCCAAGATGTGATTGCAGGTATGATTTAAGTAATTATCTTGTTTTCCTTTTCTAATACTTAAAGTTGCTTGAGACATACTAGAGACCTAGCAACAAGTTTTGGTTATTTGTACTTAGGCACCGTGATAGTTGGCGGAAAGGCGGTCTATGTGTTGTTCGATATCGGTGCCTCACACTCCTTTGTGTTTGATGATTTCATTAAGTACATGGAGGGCGTACAATACTTTACTGGTATAGCCCGATGAGTGCGCCTACCGGACGGCTCAGAGATGATTATAACCGCTAAGTGCGAGTTCGAGATATTTATCGAAGGGAAGGCATTTGATACACCTGCCACGGTATTGAGAATGTAGGAGTTTGACATCATTTTGGGCATGGCGTGGTTGGACTGGCACTTTGCAAGGATTGATTGTGAAGAGAAACGAATCTACTTGAGACATGGAGACTCTGACGTCATCTTCCAAGGTATTAGCTTCACACCTCGCATGTTGTTATCTTCAGTTCAGACAATAAAAGCCCATATGAAGGGGGATGAAGTCTTCATGATCTGGTTCGAGTTGAAGGAGAAGGCGCTAGATATGAAAGACGTACGGGTAGTGTGGGATTTCCCCGAGGTATTCCCTGAGAAATTGCAAGGATTACCCCTGCATAGAGAGGTTGACTTCCAGATTAATCTAATACCGGGTGCCAAGCCGGTATCCAAGGCCCCTTACCAAATTGCCCCGATGGAACTCGCAGAGTTTAGAGTTCAACTACAAGAACTGGTGGAGTCACGGTTCGTTCTCCCCAGTTCGTCTCCCTAGGGAGCCCCTGTATTGTTCGTGAAGAAGAAGGATGGGACCCTGCGTTTGTGCATAGACTATCGGGAACTCAATCGGCTGACGGTGCGGAACACTTATCCGCTACCTCGGATCGACGAGTTGTTCGACCAACTTGTGGGAGTGCATTGGTTTTCTAAGCTGGACCTGCGCTCAGGGTATTATCAGTTGAGAATAAAAGAAGGTGACATCCAGAAAATGGACTTTAGTTCAAGATATGGACTGTATGAGTTCACGGTAATGCCGTTTGGGCTCACAAATATCCCTTCGGCCTTCATGAGCCTGATGAACAAGGTGTTTGAACCTTATTTGGATGTCTTCGTCATTGTCTTTATTGACAACATCTTGGTCTACTCAAAGACAGAGGAGGAGCATGTTGAGCACTTGACCTTGGTATTGAAGAAATTTAAAGAGCACGCTTTGTTCGCCAAGTTCAGCAAATCCGAATTCTAGCTTAAAGAGGTTGCTTTCTTGGGGCATGTGATCAGCGGAGCAGAACTAGGAGTGGATCCGGCGAAGGTGCAAGCCGTGAAGGAGTGGTCGCCTTTCAAGTCGGCGGTCGATGTGAGGAGTTTCCTTAGACTTGTCGGGTACTACCGCAAGTTCGTAAAAGGATTTTCAAAGATTGCTCTTCCTCTTACTTCATTGACGAAGAAAGGTGTGCCATTTGAGTTGACACCCCAATGTGAAGCGGCATTCCAGGAGCTGAAGGATAAACTTACCTCCACCCCCATCCTTGCACTTCCGTCTGGGAAGGAAGGATTTCAAGTCTACACTGACGCATCATATCAAGGGATGGAAGCAGTGTTGAAGTAGCACGGACACGTGATTGCCTACGCTTCAAGATAGTTGAAGAAGCATGAAAACAATTACCCGGTTCATGATTTGTAATTTGGTGCAGTGGTGTTCGCCTTGAAGGTTTGGAGGCATTATTTATACGACATCCACTGCGAGATCTTTTCATATCACAAAAACTTGAAGTACGTTCTGTAACACCCCCTATCTGTCGCATAGCATATAGCAGTAGGTCCGGCCGGGGCCCGACGCCGTATGCCACAGACAGACCGGGTGGTTACTCATGGAAACCATCCAACCAATCATAACGTCCTACACAGAGCATTCTAGCAGAAGCAGTTTATAAAAGTTGCAATAAAGAACTCAGCACTAAAGCATGAATGTCCACTAAAACCAAATAGGAATGTTACAAATACACCAGTACAAGCCTTAAGGTCTTACAAAATGGTTCACTTGATATTACATGTTTTACAAACCTCGGCATGGAGGCCGGTCATACATGAATAAAAACAGTAAATACTCCAATTAGGCCTTCAAGGGCCGGCTTCGCAAAATTGGGCTTTAGCCCGCTATTGACCGCTTGGTCCAGCAACACCTGCAAGCAACAAACCACTGCACGGTGGCAAAACAAGGCAACAGTCAGCAATGCTGACCAAATTATAACGATCCCGCCCCCAACTCGGGGCGGCGATGCTCCTTCCCTGCATTTCACTAGCATAAGTGAGCAATAAATATATAACTATTTCATCACAGACGTTGGCTCGCACGGCCACACGCCCCGTGCTCTCAGGGCACATTCTCGGTGAACCGGTCGATGTCATGTCAATTAAAGCCATAGACATTCCGGACTCACCACCGCCACTTTGACGGCCAAACCTATGAGCATTTCGTCTTCTTGTCCTGTGTCACGACAATTTAAGCCATTGATCGCCGAAGACCCTAATCTATGCCAACGGCAAGTGCCACGTACCCTTAGGTCTCTTTAACTGAACGACATAGAACGGGTACGGTTCCATCTAACCCGTGCTCACATCGCAATGAAAATTTAAGCCACTTGCGCGGGTCAAACTTCTCCCGAGTCCCGTTTCCATCACAATTCACATAACCCGGTTATGTTGAAGTTGGCTCTCAGGCCACCAAGTTGGCAAGATCACGTATCCGCCCAGTTTTCCGGGTGCACCTTTGGGTTAATTCCCAAGGCTCCCTGTTGCAATCTACCGTGTAGAAAACCCGAAAAACAACCAATAGCACGGAGTCTTCTCCGGCATTATGCAATGCAACATCACCGATCCAGACCAACATGTCCGGATAGGCTTCACACATCATGCCTATGTCCGTTCTCGCTTACAGACTCTAAACAACGGGGACTTCACAAATCTACCCAAAGGAACGCCTCCAACTCTCCACAAACTCGCGAGAGCGGGCTTCCTATGAAAAGAAGGAGAGTTACTCATTCTCAAGAAGAGAATCGTTACCCTAGCATTCCTCTTTGGCGCCATGGAAAAGTAAGCGGATGAAAAGCACCGCACTAGCTTTGCCTCCGTGGATCCGGAGTCGGCTGGCGATTTGGAGCTTCGAAGCACCTCCAATGGCCAGATCTAGCTTCTTCTTCCTTCCTTGGCTCTCCTCTCTTTCTAAGATTTAGAAAGACAACCACTCATGAAAAATGAGGGTTTCTAAGGCCCAATCCCGGGTATATCCCTTCAGGAACAACCCCCAGCCGTTGGATCATCAATTAAAGAAATGAACGGATTTGATTCGGGACTGAAATGCCCAATCTGCACCGCACACGGCCTGGCACACACCCATGTCCAGGGCCGTGTGACTCATTTGCCGTCAAAATCGACGCGCCTGGAACAACACATGGGTATCGAACACGCCCGTGTTCGACCTGACACGCCTGTATTCCACCCGACACGGCCGTGTGGCCGGCCGTGTACCCCCATCATTTTTTCCCCGAAAACAACCCGAGCACTGCACGGGTTCTAGGACACGCCCGTGTCCTTGCCCGTGTCACCTCAACACGCCTGGGCTCCAGGCCGTGTACACGGTCTCGACACTCGACACTTCGTCGAGCGAAGATCGTCGACCTGACGACACGGCCTTGGACACGCCCGTGTCCTAGGCCGTGTGCCTTGTCTCGACACAATGTCGAGAGCAAAGTGTCGACTCCCCGGGATGAGTGTCAACAGGGGTCGACACGCCCTGCGACACGCCCGTGTCGCAGGCCGTATGCCAGGTCTCGACACTTCGTCGAATGCAGAGTGTCGACTTCGCGGGCTAAGTGTTGACACTGGTCGACACGCCCTGCGACATGCCCATGTCGCAGGCCGTGTACCCAGTCTCGCCACAATGTCGAGATCAAAATGTCGACTTCCCGGCTGAGTGTCGACACAAGCTTGACACGCCCTGGGACATGCCCGTTTCCCAGGCCGTGTGCCTGCAGCCAGAAACCAAAACTGGCCCAAAACGTCCCCCGTCGCTCTTTTGAAATTCGGTGCGTTACAACTCTCCCCTCTTAAAAGAATTTCGTCCATGAAATTATATAAAGGAAAGACATGTACAAAACCAAAATTTGTACCTGAGCGGAACAACTCCGGATACTCGTCAAGCATAGTCTGCTCTCGTTCCCAAGAGAGCTTCTCACGACCGCAATTGACCCACCGGAACTTGACCATCCTGATCTCTTTATTGCGTAGCCGCTTGACCTCCGAGTCCTCAATCCGCACGGGCTTGACCTTTGTCGTTAGCCCACTGTCCACCGGCACTTGATCAACCGCAATCACTTGCGTAGGCTCTTGCACCGCCTTCCGAAGTACCGAAATATGGAATACATCATGTAATCCACCAAGCTCCACAGAAAGCTTCAAACGATAGGCCGCTTCACCAACTCGCTCCAGAACCTCAAACGACCCAAGGTACCTCGGGCTTAGCTTTTTCAATCGCCGCACCCGCGAGACACCCTTGAACGGCTTGATCTTTAAGTACACATAGTCGCCCACAGCGAACTCCACGTTCCTGTGCTTGGCATTATAGTACTTCGTTTGCCGGTCCTGAGCGATAAGCAACCTCTCCCGAATGGTTCTCACCAAAGAAGTAGCATCCTCCACTTCCGATCGCTTATACAACTTTGACTCACCCGTTTCTAACCAAGACAACGGCGTGCGACATTTTCTACCATATAGGGCCTCGAAGGGCGCCATTTGAATACTCGCTTGGTAGCTGTTGTTGTATGCGAACTCCACCAAATAAAGGTGGTCTTCCCACTGCTTTCCAAAATCCAAGACACACATGCGGAGCATGTCTTCCATGGTTCTATTGAGCCTCTCGGTCTGCCCATCCGTTTGTGGATGGAAGGTTGTGCTGAATTTTAGCTTTGTTCCCAACATTTGCTGCACAAGCCTCCAATCATTGGACGTGAACCGCCCATCTCGGTCACTCACGATGCTGCGGGTCACACCATGAAGCCGTACTATGTTATCCACATAAAGCTTTGCCAACTTCTCCACCGGATCATCCTTCCTATGCGGAATGAAATGTGACACCTTCGTTAACCGATCCATGACCACCCAAATAGCGTCATTCCCCTTTTGCGACCCTGGCAAACCGTGCACAAAGTCCATTGAGATGTCGTCGAATTTCCACTCCGGGATAGGCAAGGACTTAAGAAATCCTCCCGGCTTTTGGCACTCCGCTTTCACCAATGCGCAAGTTTGGCACTTCTCTACGTAGAGCGCCACATCTTTCTTCAAACCCGGCCACCAAAATAGTTTCTTGACATCGCGGTACATCTTCGTGCTCCCCGGGTGAATCGAGTACTTGGTATGGTGTGCCTCGTACAATAACTCCACCCGCAAATTACCCACACATGGGACGCACAGACGACCGTCTTTCCAAAGTAATCCGTCCTCCACGACGAATTGGGAATTTGACCCATCCAGAGCCTCTACCATGAACTGCTTCATATGAGCATCCATATCCAAAGCCTGCCGAATACGATCAGCCAGGTCATATTGGACTACAGTCCAATTCAGAACTTCTTCAACACTTGATTGCCTATCCACACAAACAATCTCCAACGCCTCCAACTCCCGCACCAACCGCTCATCATGCACCGATAGCCAATTGGCTTAGCTGGTGCTCGGCGACTCAACGCGTCCGCAACCGCATTCCCTTTACCAGGCACATAGTGGATCTTGAATGTATAGTCCCCCAGGAACTCCATCCATCTACGCTGCCGCATATTCAGATCCTTCTGATCAATAAGATACTTCAGGCTCTTGTGATCGGTGTAGATATCAATCTTCACACCGTACAAATAGTGTCTCCATAGCTTCAAGGCAAAAATCACGGCCGCTAACTCCAAGTCATGGACCGGATAGTTCCTTTCATACACTTTTAGCTGTCTCGAGCCATAAGCTATTACACTTCCGTGTTGCAGTAGCATGCAACCCAAACCGCTGCCCGAAGCATCACTATAAATCTCATAGCCTTCGGTCCCACATGGCGAACTCAGCACAGGCGCCGTGGTCAACCGACACTTCAACTCCTCAAAAGCTTGCGCGCACTCCGGCGTCCAAACGAACTTATGCTCCTTCCTCGTCAAAGTAGTGAGGGGTAATGTTATCTGCGAGAAGTTCTCTACGAAGCGCCTATAATAGCCGGCAAGCCCCAGAAAGCTCCGGACTTCCGCTACCGTAGCAAGCTCAGGCCACTCCCGTATCGCAACAATTTTCGCCGGATCCACAGCAATACCCTCTCCACTCACTATATGACCGAGGAACGCCACTGAGGATAGCCAAAACTCGCACTTCGAGAACTTGGCATATAACTGATTTCTCCTTAGCGTCTCGAGAACCAAATGAAGATGCTTGAAGTGATCTTCCTCACTTTGCGAGTATACCAAAATATCGTCGATGAAGACAATCACGAAATGGTCCAAGTACTCCCTGAAAGTCCTGTTCATCAAATCCATGAACACTGACGGCGTATTAGTCAGCCCAAACGGCATGACCGTAAACTCATAATGCCCGTATGTCGTACTAAACGCTGTCTTCGGGATATCACTCTCCCTTATTCACAGCTAATAGTACCCAGCCTTGAGATCCAACTTCGAGTACACCGTCGACCCAACTAACTGATCAAAAAGATCATCAATCCGGGTTATCGGGTACTTGTTCTTCTCCGTCAACTTGTTGAGCTCCCGATAATCAATACATAGACTCAAGCTTCCGTCCTTCTTCTTAACAAAGAGGACCGGTGCGCTCCAAGGCGAAGAACTCGGGCGCACATACCCTTGCTCCAACAGTTCTTGTAGTTGAACTTTCAGCTCCGCCATTTCCTTAGGCGCTAGCCGATAAGGAGATCGTGACACAGGCTTTGCACCTGGCACTAGCTCAATCATAAAATCTATCTCCCGCTGAGGCGGGGCTCTAGGAAGATATGCGGGGAACACATCAGGGTATTCCGATACCACTAAAATACAATCCAACGCGGGTTTCGGCTTCGCAACCTCCACTAGTGTAAAGAACAGTTCTGCACCGGCACGAACCGCCTTCAACACCTGAAGAGCAGACATCAACGTCTTGCTCGACCCCTTTAAGCCCGTAAAAGTCATCTTACGACTTGCTCCCAGCTTGACTTTCTTGCGACCGCAGTCAATATAGGCCTGCTGCTCCGAGAGCCAGTCCATGCCAAATATAACGTCGAACTCCACCAACAGAAGTAAAGATGCCTGCAGGTCAAACTCCTAATCCCCAATCCGAATCTTAACATCACAGATCCTATCCGCTCGCATCGAACACCCATTGGGCAACAACACATCCAACTTATCCTTCGCCATCGAAGAAGGGGCTCCGATGCGTGATATAAATCCTTCGGACAAGAAGGTGTGTGAAGCTCCCGTATCGAAGAGTGCTCGTGCCGGATTTTCACAAATCAATACAAATCCTAAACAAGCAGTGGTAAGGTAACATGTGCATAACAAGTATTTTAAGAAATTGACTTGCTATAAATTAAACCGTACCTGTCACCATATCAGCCTGTTTGATGGCCTCCTGTTGGCCAAGATTATAGACCCTTGGTTGGGCCGGAGCATAGTGGGACGCGGTCCACTCCACCGCCTTGCCCTTCTCTTCATAAGTCGCTCCCCGCCTTCTCTCGGACTTAGGACGTCCGCTCCAACAGTCACGGGCAAAGTGCCCCGTCTTTTCACAAGTAAAACACGCACCCGGGGTCCGACTCGTAGTTGCCCTAGAAGCACCAGAAGGAGCTGGACCCGAAGTCCTATGCTTCTTGAAAGACCTCCGATAGCCGGACTTTGAAGTAGTCGGCACTTTGAATTAAGATTTCCTATCACCCAAGCTTTTCTTTGCTTGTACATTCTTCATGTCCTTCTCCAAGGACCGGGCAGTGTTGACCAAGGTTAAGAAACCCTACATCATTGGCCCCGAGAGTAGAAACCTCAACTCATCTCTCAACCCTTCATAGAAGCGATTAGTCTTGCGCTCCTCATCCATGATAGTGGAGCTAGCATAACGAGTCAGACGAGTAAACTCGTGGAGATATTCATCCACGCTCCTCTCACACTGAACCAACTTCAGAAACTCATTCTCCAATGCTATCTTCTGCGTCGAAGGGAGGTATCTAGCTAAGAACAATCTCGAGAACTCGTCCATCGAGACATCACCAAGTTGCCTACCTCTCAGTAAGTGCAGCTCCAATCCTTCCCACTACATTCTCGCTTCACCGTCCAGAAGGAACGTAGCGATGGTGGTCATTTGCCACTCCTCCGTCTCCGTTGCTGTCATGACTCTCTTCACCCTGGAGAGCCATTCTTCAGCCTGAGATGGGGTTCCCAACCCCGAGAATACCGGAGGGTTAAAGCTCATTACATGCTTAAGCTGCCTCTTAGTTGCCCTCCTTGGCACCACCGGTTCCACAACCACTTGCTCCACTCTCCTCAGCTCAGCCTCTTGAAGAGGTTCCTGCTCCATCGCAGGAACGGGCTGCTGCATTTGCCTTGTAGGCTGCACATTTATCACGGCCAACACAGCTTCGGCCACCAAGCGTATGTTCTCAGCCGATAGAGGTGTTGCAGGAGAAACATCCGGTGCACTACTAGCCTCAGAAACTCGATGTTCTGACGGCCCAACACCACTCTTGGTCACCTATAGTGGTACAAAACACCATTAAGCGACCAAATAAAATTGCAAACAGCAATTATAGGAACACGCAGGTTCCTCAAACACGTGTATTTTCATTCCTAAGTGGACATTCATGTGTTCTTTTACCGTTATAATGATGACGCACACAATGTGCTCACCATCCCTTAAAAATAATTCGCCCACGAATTCATCTTAAGCCCGACCAAAACCAGTTGTCTGATACCAAATTATAACACCCCCCATCCGTCGCATAGCATATAGCAGTTGGTCCGGCCGGGGCCCGACGCCGTATGCGACAGACAGACCGGGTGGTTACTCATGGAAACCATCCAACCAATCATAACGTCCTACACAGAGCATTCTAGCAAAAGCAGTTTATAAAAGTTGCAATAAAGAACCCAGCACTAAAACATGAATGTCCACTAAAACCAAATAGGAATGTTACAAATACACCGGTACAAGCCTTAAGGCCTTACAAAATGGTTCACTTGATATTACATGTTTTACAAACCTCGGCACGCAGGCCGGTCATACATGAATAAAAACAGTAAACACTCCAATTAGGCCTTCGAGGGCCGGCTTCGCAAAATTGGTCTTTAGCCCTCTATTGACCGCTTGGTCCAGCAACACCTGCAAGCAACAAACCACCGCACGGTGGCAAAACAAGGCAACGGTCAGCAATACTGACCAAATTATAACGATCCCGCCCCCAACTCGGGGCGGCGATGCTCCTTACCTGCATTTCACTAGCATAAGCGAGCAATAAATATATAACCATTTCATCACAGACATTGGCTCGCACGGCCACACGCCCCATGCTTTCAGGGCACATTCTCGGTGAACCGGTCGATGTCACGTCAATTAAAGCCATAGACATTCCGGACTCACCACTGCCACTTTGACGGCCAAACCTATGAGCATTTTGTCTTCTTGGCCTGGGTCACGACAATTTAAGCCATTGACCGCCGAAGACCCTAATCTATGCCAATGGCAAGTGCCACATACCCTTAGGTCTCTTTAACCGAACGACATAGAACGGGTACGGTTCCATCTAACCCGTGCTCACATCGCAACGACAATTTAAACCATTTGCGCAGGTCAAACTTCTCCCGAGTCCGGTTTCCATCACAATTCACATAACCCGGTTATGTTCAAGTTGGCTCTCAGTCCACCAAGTTGGCAAGATCACGTATCCGCTCAGTTTTCCGGGTGCACCTTTGCGTTAATCCCCAAGGCTCCCTGTTGCAATCTACCGTGTAGAAAACCCGAAAAACAACCAATAGCACGGAGTCTTCTACGGCATTATGCAATGCAACATCACCGATCCAGACCAACATGTCCGGATAGGCTTCACACATCATGCCTATGTCCGTTCTCACTTATGGACTCTAAACAACGGGGACTTCACATATCTACCCGAAGGAAGGCCTCCAACTCTCCGCAAACTCGCGAGAGCGGGCTTTCTATGCAAATAAGGAGAGTTACTCATGCTCAAGAAGAGAATCATTACCCTAGCATTCCTCTTTGGCGCCATGGAAAAGTAAGCGGATGAAAAGCACTGCACAAGCTTTGCCTCCGTGGATCCGGAGTCGGCTCGCGATTTGGAGATTCGAAGCTCCTCCAATGGCCGGATCTAGCTTCTTCTTCCTTCCTTGGCTCTCCTCTCTTTCTAAGATTTAGAAAGACAACCACTCATGAAAAATGAGGGTTTCTAAGGCCCAATCCCGGGTATATCCCTTCAGGAACAACCCCCAGCAGTTGGATCATCAATTAAAGAAATGAACGGCTTTGATTCGGGACTGAAATGCCCAATCTGGACCGCACACAGCCTGGCACACGCTCGTTTCCAGGGCCGTGTGCCTCATTCGCTGTCAAAATCGACGCGCCTGGAACAACACACGGGTATCGAACACGCCGGTGTTGGACCTGACATGCCCGTGTTCCACCCGATACGGCCGTGTGGCCGGCCGTGTACCCCCATCGTTTTTACCCCGAAAATAACCCGAACACTGCACGGGTTCTAGGACACGCCCGTGTCCTTGCCCGTGTCACCTCAACACGCCTGGGCTCCAGGCCGTGTACATGGTCTCGACACTCGACACTTTGTCGAGCGAAGATCGTCGACCTGACGACAAGGCCTTGGACACACCCGTGTCCTAGGCCGTGTGCCTTGTCTCGACACAATGTTGAGAGCAAAGTGTCGACTCCCCGGGACGAGTGTCGACACGGGTCGACACGCCCTGCGACACGCCCGTATCGCAGGCCGTGTGCCAGGTCTCGACACTTCGTCGAATGCAGAGTGTCGACTTCGCGGGCTAAGTGTCGACACTGGTCGACACGCCCTGCGACACGCCCATATCGCAGGCCGTGTGCCCAGTCTAGCCACAATGTCGAGATCAAAATGTCAACTTCCCGGCTAAGTGTCGACACAAGCTTGACACGCCCTGAGACACGCCCGTGTCTCAGGCCGTGTGCCTGCAGCCAGAAACCAAAACTGGCCCAAAACGTCCCCCGTCGCTCTTTTGAGTTTCGGGGCGTTACACGTTCATACTCAGAAGGAGTTGAACTTGAGACAACGACGGTGGTTAGAATTTCTATGCGACTATGAGTTCACCATGAACTACCACCCCGAAAAGGCAAACTCGGTGGCCGATGCATTGAGTAGAAAGGTACCAGGTTCTACTCCATAGTCTCGGTTGATGAGTATGGAGTTGGCTCGGATGATTGAGGAGATGGATATTACATTGATATTTAAGGCACCTTCGGCAGAGTATACGGAGTACTTGGCAAGCATGAGCATAGTTTGTCATATCTGGGACCGAATCAGAGTGGAGCAAGGAATGGATACGGCTCTGGCCCCGGCAATCAAGTCAATCGAAGATGGGACTATGGATGAGTATACGCTAAAAGATGGCCTCGTTTATTTTCGTGGTCGGCTCTACATTCCCAAGGGCGGTAAAATCCGGGAGGATATCTTGAGAGAATCTCATTGCTCTCAATATTCAGTGCACTCGGGTATTGCTAAGATGTAGGCCGGCTTACGGAAGACCATGTGTTGGCTGGGAATCAAAAAGGATGTCTGATATCTTGTTACACATTGCGAAGCTTGTCAAAGGGTGAAGGCGGAATTCAAGAGTCCCGGTGGTTTGCTATAATCATTGCCCATCCTCGAGTGGAAGTTTGAGGATATCTCCATGGACTTTATCCATAGATTACCTAGCTCACGCTCAGGAAATGATTCGGTGTGGGTGATAGTTGATCGCCTGACGAAAGTTGCCCGGTTTATCCCAATGAAGAAAGAAGCTCATGTGGATGTCTTAGTACGCCTCTTTGTGGAGCAATTCGTATGCTATCATGGCGTGCCTAAGACAATCGTTTCGGACCGGGACTGTCGTTTCACCTCAAGGGAGTGGAAGGCGGTACATGCGTATTTGGGCTCGCGCCTTACCTTCAGCACCGCGTTTCATCCTCAGACGGACAGGCAATCTGAAAGGACCATCCAGACATTGGAAGATTTGTTGAGGTTGTGTGTGTTGGATAGAGGAGAGCCGTGGGAAAGGCTCTTACCGTTGGTAGAATTCTCCTACAACAACAACCACCAGGATAGTATCAGCATGGCTCCTCATGAAGCTCTTTATGGAAGGAGGTGTAGAACCCCCTTGTCTTGGGTGCAAGATGAAGACCCGAAGGCTTTGGGTGTTGAATATATTGAGGATACCAATGCGGCGGTTAGACTGATTCGGGATCGCATGTTGGAAGCTCAAAGTCGGCAGGCGAAGTATTATAATGCAAGGCACCGGATGGTGGAATTTCAAGTGGCTGATAAGGTGTTCCTGAAAATCCGACCGATGCATGGAGTGTCATGTGTGCGTGGTGTGAAAAAGCTCAGCCCAAGGTATGTTGGGCCTTATACCATATTGGAAAGGCTTGGCCCGTTTGCCTATCGGTTGGAGTTACCATCCGAGCTAGAGAACCTCCACGACGTGTTCCATGTGTCGTCGCTTCGGAAGGCATTGTTGCAGCCCGATCAATACATCCCCACAACCAATGGTGCTGTGGCGTCTGATAGGTCTGTGCGACTAGAGCCGGTGCGGATCGTGGATAGCGAGACAAGAAAGTTACGTTGCAAAAGTGTTCCCTTGGTGAAGGTGCTATGGTCTAATCATGGGAAGGAGGAATACACATGGGAGCCAATGGATTTGATGCAAAAATGCTATCCAGAGTTGTTTGCTCAAGGTATTTTTTTTATTTAAAAGCATATTGTATTTTCTGTTATGCTTTTCTCCCCATAGCCTAAGCATGATTTCGGGGACGAAATCTTTTATTTTGTTTATAGGATTTGTAACATCCCGAATCGCATTAGGCCCCTCATACATGTTTTTGAGTCAGGAGGGCTGACTTGTGTTCGGGGGACTGCTGATAACTGGGCAGCACATGTGAATAGGATTTGTATTACCCGGGTCATTGGTCAACACTTTGGTGTCGAGGTGTTGATGCACTGGGTCAAGGTGTCGACACAGTGTGTCGACAACCAGGTTGAGGAGTCGACACACTGGTGCCGACACCTTGTGTCAACACTCACTGTGTCGATATACTAGAACTATGTGTCAACACAGTGTGTCGACACCCTAGGGTTGAGGTGTCGACACACTGGTGTCGACACCGTGTGTCGACACTCGCTGTGTCGACATACTGGAACGAGGTGTCGACATAGTGTGTCGATACCCTGTGGTCGAGGTGTCGACACACCGGTGTCGACACCGTGTTTCGACACATGCTTTGTCGACACACTGGAACCAGGTGTCGACACAGTTTTTTGACACCTAGATGTTGAGGTGTCGACACCATGATGCAAGACACGGGCCTACCCGTGTGTGTGTGTGTGAAAGAGACAAGTATGACACAGGTAATGACACGGGTGTGTCCCTACCCATGTCGAATAATGAACCGACACTGAAAACCGCTGTAACGCTTCGCGCAAGCAGGATACGGGCAGGGACACGGGCGTGTCCCTACCCGTGTCACTTTTCATATAAAAGGGGAAGAGAAAACCCGAGTCGTTTTCAATCCTCATTCCAGCCACTTTTCCTGAGAGAAATTTCTGTAGAGAGGGAAAACTGCTGGAGCAAGTCCAAGAGGAGGATAACTGTCGCCGCCGTGAAAAAGAAGATGCTGCCGAGAAGAGTTACACCATCTATGGCCGGAAATAGTGGAAATGCTGGAAATGAGGTGAGCTTCCTCCCCTCTCCCTTGGTGCTAGATATTTAGTTATTTTCTTAGGAGAGATATCGACTCAAGAGAGTTTTGATAGAGAGAAGGAGTTTTCTAGGGATGGCCATGCTAGGACATGTGTTCTATGTTCTAGATCTCTTCAACCTCCCCTTTCTTCTATGTGATGACGGGCGGATGGTTTCGTGAAGATTCATGGCCCTTTGAGGGAGAAGAAGGGAGGAGAAATTTCTGGAGTGATTGTGGAAGATCGACTTGAAGAGGAAGATGAACCGATGTCGTGCATTCCTCTTTAAGATACGTGCAGAATCTGTATTCTGCGCGCAATGATCGTCTTGGCCATTTTCATATAGGCTATAGCCAGATCTGGGCTTTCGACTAAACACGAAAGTTGAAGCCCTTAAAAATACCTTTCCAACGAATGGTTGCATGTCTTCATGCTAAGTATGTAGCCACAGGAAAGTCTGAATGAATATGACGTCCGATAAATCCTGCATGCAGAATTGTTGTTTTGTGCGCAGCGGACTTTGAAGCCGATTTCAAATAGGATACATTCAAATCTGGGTTATGGGCTGAGTATGAAAGTTGTAACCCATGGAAAGACCTTTCCATCGAGGGGTTACATGTCTTCACCAGATTCCTGTACCTTCGGAAATCTCTGGTCGAATTTGTTATCCAGATTTATTCTGCACTTAAATTCTGGGGTTTATATAATATGAATTTGAATTCGGTGGAATCGATGTTGGTAAATAACTCTATATTTTGATGAACTATTTTATGTTGACCACCATAATGCTACGAATGATAAATCTTATTAATTGGATTTCATATAACTGAATTGTGAAGCGAGCTTACTTAAATGAATTGACTAGATACAAATTGGTAGATTATTATTTATGCGCATCATGCTTGTAATATGTTGAAATCATTTGGAATGACAAATAGAAGGATGAACCATGGTCATGAGTATGTATGATGGTTAGAATGAAATATAGTAGTCCAATACTTAGAGCGTAGTCTCCCTACAGGTAGTATTGTGGAGGGATGTAAGTGTGGCATTGGCCGTCACTAGTTGAGTTAATGTTGAAATGAGGTATAGATGGACGGTTGGGCTTGGTCCTCAGTGTCTACGTCCCGAGGCTCCTTCTGTGCCTAGTGGATGGTTGGGCTGTGTCCTCGTTCGTACTTCCGAGGCCCCTTCTATGCCACAGTGTTGTGGAATTTACATGTGGTGTGAGTCGACACGCGGTGTCGTAATCCTGGGTTAAGGATAGTGTGACAGGTCTACAGGCTCGCCGATCGTCAAACCGACGGGAGTTGACAGTTAGACTTTGGGCGGTTGGGCTTGGTCCTCGGTGTCTACGTCCCGGGGCTCCTTCCATTCCAGGTGAACGGATGGGCTTGGTCCTCGTGCTTACTTCTGAGGCTCCTTCCGGGTCGCGCAAGGTCAGTTCGGTGCTTAGTCCTCGGTGCACATCTACCCGAGGCTCCCGCTGGGCCATAGTACGCATGGGCTCCACAATTGTGTTCTTAGATTTGAGGCGTACGGAGGCCTAGGTGAAGTAGTGTGGATACCCACCTAGTAGTAGATATGCCCGCTCTACTGTCACCGCCTGGCCACGGCGGCTGACGCCTGAGAGGTTAGCTACCTGCTCGAATAGTGAGAATTATAGTCTATGTCGACATAGCAATTGCATGTGTGTGATCATGGGTGAGTCATTGCATAGCATACACAACATTTTATAACATTGCACAACAATATCCTCATCGTATAAGTTTGTATGGGCACTCCTATACGATGAGTTACTTATGTAAACCGATCCTTAACTTTTAAGTTTGTATGGGCACTCTTATAAGTAAGTTACTTTCCTGCTGTAGTTACTTGCACTTGTTGATTTACTAATACTTGTACTTGTTGATTTACTAATACTTATACTTGTTGATTCACTAATGGTTGTGTAGCGCTGCTAGATTATAATGCTATTAATCTTATTGTACCATTACCACCTGTTTGTACATGTTTTACTGCTTATAATACTAGTACCCTTGTTCCTTTCTCCACCCGGTGCCGAGGAGTCGCTGGGGGAGCGGATGTGAAGCCACTTAGTCTTTCGACTAATGGTTGCTACGTCTTTCTTTTTAGGAGGTCACCCCGCAGGTAGAGCAGCCGCAAACTTTGCAGCAGGACAGCCAGGCCAGGACAACAGGGCCTGATGTGACGGTGTCGTCGCTACCATCGGTTACGGATGTGAGTGTCGTGAGATTTTGAAATAACCCATTTGGGCAATTATTAGCTGTACTCAAATATTTGTGGAAGCATGTTTTAGCTTCTCTCTTATTTGATGTATTTGGACTATTGACTTAGTGTGGATTTGACTTCTTCTTGCTTATATTATGGTTGGGTTGGCATGTTCATATTGATATTGATTGTAGCCGGCGGAATAGGCGTCTTGTGGTACAGGTTAGCCCGTGTGCTAGTGTTACC
The DNA here is from genome assembly GCA_039583875.1 of Platanthera guangdongensis. Lineage (NCBI taxonomy): Eukaryota > Viridiplantae > Streptophyta > Magnoliopsida > Asparagales > Orchidaceae > Platanthera > Platanthera guangdongensis. The sequence continues at coordinate 119,758,698 of CM077152.1, read as the reverse complement.
GCAAGGCGGCTGTTTCGGGCATAAGACCCCCCTTCGTGCCATGTTTTGGGATCCGGGAGGGGGGGGGGTCTTACAAGTATACCTAATCTCATATATGCTATATGTGTTTGTGCTAGCTACTAGGTCTGCCCAAAGAAATCTCACTACTCAGCTATAAAGAGGATTTTGAGATACCTTAAGGGAAACCAACAAATGTTCTTTTGGTACCCTATGAACAATCATTTTTAACTAATAAGATATTTAGATACAGACTTTGCATGTTGTAAGAAAGATAGGAAGATCATCTCAGGAACATGATAGTACTTTGAAGGAGGTTGATCTCATGGAGCAGTAAGAAGCAGACTAATGTGTAAATTTCCACAGCTGAGTCAGAGTACATATGAACAAGGAGTTGTTGTGCATAGCTTTTATGGATTCAACATCAATTGCAGACTACAACATTCAAATAAGTAAAACTCCCATGTATTATGATTCATCTAGTGCGTTCTCTATAGCTAAAAATCATGTATCATACAACAAGACTAAACATATAGAGATTAGGTGTCATTTTATTAGAGAGCATGTTAAGAAGGAGGATATATGTTTTGAGTTTGTTCCCACAGACAAATAAGTGGTTGATATCTTCACCAAGCCACTGGATGAGGCTAAGTTTAATTCTTTTAAGATTGAATTAGGATTGCTTAAATTATAACAGTTTTATCATTCTAGTTTTATTCCACTATATCTGCATAATTGCACATTCTATTTTCTTTGGTATAGTACTGCTAGAAAATATTCTCGAGTATTATGTTAGGTTATACTAACCAAATTGCAGATAAACATAAGTATGGGTCAAATGACTCACTTTCAAGAGTTATTCTATCATTTTGATCGACAGATAGGCCTAGAATTGCATAGGAGTTAAGCTGAGTCAATCTCAGCTATATCGTTGAGATTGTTGAGAGGATGCTCAACGATACCTATCCATCACAACGATATCGTCGTGATGGTTCCTATATTTATTCTTAAATCATTTTTAGCCATCAGATCATTTTCATGAGCACCCAAGGTGTGTGGCATTTCATTTTCATTTGAACTATATATATATATAAATAAATATAAAATTAAGTCAAGGGTTTAGTTAAGGAAAAAAAACCTCTAACCCTAGAAGACCGTCGACTTCGCTACGTCTCTCTCTACATTCTCAACGATTATGTCTTCAGTCAAATGGTACCAAAACGTGTGAGAATCTTACATGACGGATACGAAGTAGTGAGGTTTGGATTCAAGAATGTTTCAGAGGAAATTAAGGAAGTTATTAGTATGCTGGATGTTGCAGGGCTCAAATTCAAACCATCTGAGCCTAGCCCGATTATGAAAGATGAAGTTTTGGATATCTATCACATGTAAAGGTATCTAATCTGGGAATTTTATTTAAAGTAAGATATGCAATGCCAAGATTAAAATTAGACCTAATAACATTGCCCAAACATTGCATCTTCCATCTATTGATATAGAAGAGGACCAGGAGATTTCTCCTCATGTAATAGTTGATGCCTTGGACAGGTGTGACTTTTGTCGAGACGAATATAACTATCTAGAAAGAAAGGATTTCAACCATAGAGGCAAACTGCTGGCAGATATTATAAGAAAGGTCATTCTCTGCAAGACTGGTTCACATGATAGTATTTCTAAGTCCATGCATGTTTGAGTTGGTTAAAAGAGTTATTCTACCGAAGAAATCCAACTGGAACTTAGTGATATTTTTGAAATTACTGAACTGTCTTCAAGTACCAAATATGAGTATGATTCTTTCCTTATATCTGATCAATGCCTATCCTAGGAATTTAAATATGAAATAATGTTTGAGATTCCATTATATGAAAAAAATTGATATCAGGATATTGGAGAGATATACCGGGGTGTTACCAAAAGGTCAAACTGAGAAGAAGGGTCAGAGAAAAGATAAAGAAAAGATGGTGGTTGTGGAAGAAGATTCATAAACTAAATCACGGAGCAACAGTGTTGATGACCAAGTGGATAGTGAACCCATTCACAATCCCTACTTGTCACCTTCTATTGATGATGAAGAAAATATTCAAGATATAAATATTCAAGTGGATCTTGAATTAGTTGATACAAGCATTCCACTGAAAGTAGTTGCATTTGCTAAGGGGGAGGTAGTTGATCAAGAAATGTGCAGTGCCCCAACTGGTGGGATAATATTGGAGAGGAGAATATTGACTCTTTAGAAGACTTCTTAAGTGGAGATGATGATCATAGTGAGGGGGAGCCTCAATCTGAGGTCCTTGCTCTAGGAGAAAGCTTCCCTTTGTCCCTAGAGGCTGAGACAGCAACTCACTCTGAGTTGTCTGGTCAAGAGGACTTGGGGATCTGCTTAAACCAAGTTATTATTGAAGTACCACCATAAGTATCACACAATCAACCATTCTCAAGAAATGCTGATAGGTCAATTCTCTCATCTCTAAAAACTCTACTGAATGAGCAAGCAACATCTTTGAAAACATACATTGATGAGAAAGTAAATGGAATGAAAGTTGAGATCTTGGCTAAAGTACAAAAAGGAAAAGCTAATATAATAGATGATCTAGATTTCCTGAAAGATGAAACTGTTTATATAAATGCTGAAATCACAAAGTAGTTTTATAAAGCAGCTAGCACAGTACACCAGAATATAAAGATCCTAACTACAATGGATAAAAGTTTAAGGATGACTGCACATGATATAACCAGTATGAAGCATTATGTAAGCCAGTCTGATGAAGTTATCAAACAAGCAGTGGATCACATTGAAGATTATGTGTACTCCACTTAGCTACAAGCTATGCATCTAGCTAAAGAATCTAGAGATACTATTCTAGAGGATAATGAAAACATATTTCAGACTATGTCAAAAATATTTGAGGCCAACTCCCTGCACCTGGAAAATAGAATTTTTGAAGAAGCTAGAATGGGGGAGGGAATCAATACAGAGAAAGCTCTATGCATTCTGCAAGGAATCAGGATTGCTCTCCACTCTCCTCTGTTAGGTGTTAATAGACTATCTAACTTTGATTTTGAAGCTCAAGAGATGGTAGCTTATGATATTCAGTTAGCCAAGAAAGTAAGAGGGAATGACTTATGCTGTATGAGGATTTCATGGCCATGAAGAGAGTTTAGCAGGCACAAGACCGAAACTTCGAATATTGGAGTGATGATTCTCAATCAATCATCATCATTGCTTGGATACATCATGGACAAATCATAAAGAATATTTACAGCAACTAATTTGGAGAGGAATGGATCAAGCATTTGGAAAGATAGTCTCTAAGGGAAATAACTTTCAAGAAAAATTTGGTTAGGAAGAACAATCCAAAGTGGATGCTATCCAAATATATTTTTAAACCCTTCATATACTTAAAGAGAAAAAAGCAAGGCCAAGAATGTTGAAAGGAGAACAACTGAACAAGTTGAAGGATCACAAGCATCTGCACTAAAGAGGAAGAGTCCAGACTCAATTGACGTGATCAGCTAGCCAATTGGCAAGCATTATGTACTTTAAATTCAGAGAACATATACTAGTTTTCTTGCGTGTGACTGAGATTTATGATGATTATAAATGGACTTATGTTTTATAATTAAACTCTTTGGTTGCTTATATATATATACATATATATATATATATATATATATGTCTGGTTGTCCTAAATGCTTGTTATGATCATTAAAGTTTTTCATCTGTTATATCTGTGTTAACTTGATTTTATTGTTAATGTATCTTACCATAAATTAAGTGTTTTACCTTCTTCAAATATGAGAAGATTGTTGGGAATATTGCTTTCAATATTCCAGGATTTGATGAAGCATCAATTGCAATGATAAGTGCACACTGTATTTGATGGAATATCTATTATATATCTTTGCAGAGATTATTTGTTATCTCTAAAACTGGTTTAGAGAAGAATTAGTGAAGATGGAGAATAGCATTGAGGTCAGAATATGGTTCTCTGGTATTGGTGTGATTATGGAAAGTTTTGAGACAATATCGTGGAGGAGACTCAGAAAGGGGCAGAATTCAATGCTAAGGGAGATACCATTGAGAAAGAAGAATTTTCTCAAAGATATCATGCTTACAAGGTTTTTATTACCATTGAGCACGTGCAGTGGCAAGATTTAAAATTTTGTAGTGGCACATAAAAACCTATCAGTTCTTCCAATTCTTTCCCATACTTTGACAAGACTTATTCTAATCGAACTACCATCAAGAATGTCAAAGGTATATAGAAAAAAGTTAGGGCAATGGAATAGAACCTCTACTCAATCCTGCTGAATTTTGACTCACCAGAGACGGTAAAATCAGTGTTTACTGAGCAATCTCTCTGAAGTTTTGAAAGAGCAAGGAAGAGTCAAGCTTCACAACTCCAGTTAGGTCTTCTTCCTGGAGAAGAAGATCAAGAAGAAGAGCCCTAGATCTACTCAACCTGAAGATTAATCAAAATAGGTGCTGCTTCAAAGAGTTTGCTTTCATAGAAAAGACAACTAAAGACTCAGAATCATCAAGATCAAATTTGTTAGGAATATTACCCTAAATATTCCTAGATTTGATGAAGCATCACCTACAATGCTACGACATAATATATTTGATTGCATATCTACTTCATGTTTTTGCAGGACACTTTTTTTTTAATTTTAAACATGTTTAGAGCAAAGAAGGACAATATCGCTCAGTAAGTATAGTAGTGTCTACTATATCATTGACATACTGTTGAGAATGAAGTCTCTAATCAATGATATCATGGAGCAGAAGCTGAATGAACTATTTCTCAATGTCAAGGCCGATACCGCTGAGATAGAAGATTATACTCAATGTTATCATTGAAGTGGGATAAATATTACCGTTGAGCTCGTACATTGTGGCGGGATTCAAAATTGGCATTGACGCATAAAGTAAGGATAGATTTTTATATTCTTGTCCATGCCGATGGTAAGATACATTTTAGGACCATTGCAAAAGTCAAAGTTATAAAAGGAGATTTGCTAGGGCAATGGAATAGTGCTATAATATGACTAAGTGTCTCCATTTATCGCTTAACCTAAAGAGGCGCATTGGAAGCATGCAAGTTCTTCCTGATTACTTTCAGAAGAACAAAGTAGAGTCAATAATCTGACTCATAATTGGGTCTTCTTCAAGCTGCTGGAGAAGAAGATCAAGTAGGGGAAAGCTCTAACATGTTCTACCTGAAGATTTTACTATTCATGGCTAGCACCAGTTACTTGCCATCAATTGCAAGAACAATAGAAGAACTGAAACTTCAAGTTCTAAATTATCTTAAGTATTATGTTGAAAAATATTAAATATCTATTTCTGTAGGATCTATTTTTAGATCGGAACTGCAAGGCCTTTATGCCTAAGTTGTAGGGTTGTACTCCTAGCCTGAGTTGTAGGACTTGGAGATAAGTTTGTGTTGTAGGACTTAAAGATAAGTCTGAGGTTGGAATTGGAGATAGTTTGAGGTAGGAGACCAGAAGTGTTTCTAAATTATAGGAGTTTGAGTACTTTGAGCTGTAGGGATTGTATGCCAGAGGTAGGATCATGGAGGAGATTTGAGATATCCAAGGGATCTGAGTTGTAAGCTCAAGGAGCTATGTTTTGGAGGAGTTTACCTAGTCTTGCTCTTTGCTAGATATGTGTAGAGGGAAAGTGATTGTACCCAGATCTTTGGCCTTGGGGAACCACTATTCATTTGTATGCTAATTTCTGTTTGCTTGGTGTGCTTTATATTTCTTATAACCTACTAATTCTTGATAAGTAGCAAAATAGTACACATCCACCTATTCACCCCACTCTAAGTGAGTTAGACTACCGTTAACAACAAACTATCAAGTGGTATCAGATGGAGGTTGGTCAAAACTAGACTTAATAGTCTGAACAAATCCTATAGAGTTATTCTGACCATTAACCATGAACTCTAGTGAGTCTCATAAGGAGATGAACTCTGTGAAATTGCCCATATATAGAAAAGAAAACTTTGGCATATAGAAGAAAAGGGTGAAGATATTCATGCAAGCTTTAGACCCTAGGATCCATATTATAGTAGAAGAGGGGTCATTCATTCCCATGAAGACCTCCAACATTGATCCAAATCTACAAGTTCCCATGAAATATTTCGACATGAATAAGGATGAGATTGTGTTGGCTAATATGGATAAAAGAGCAAAAAATATCATAGTCAATGTAATTGATGAACCCACCTTTCATAATTTTGTCTACTGCCAAACTACAAATGAGATGTAAGACACTCACATAGTGTACTTAGAGGGAAAAAAAGAAGTCAGGGATGATAGGAAATCCCTTCTTAATCAAAAATAATAAGCCTTAAGGCAGAGCAGCAAAGATAGCGTAGTTAAATGCTATGAAAAATTCTTCAAGACAATCAATAAGATGAAGATATATGGAAAAGACTTCACAAATTATGAGCTTAATGACAAGCTTCTAATATCACTAACTTGAGACTGGGACAATAAGATTTGTGCCATCAGGGAGATGGGGAACTTGGCCAACATTCCTCCCCACACACTGTTTGGAAAGTTGGTCTCATATGAGATGTAGTTAAATACAAGGAGGGAGGAGAAGGTTGATACCAAGTATAACCAAAAGGAGAAGACTATGGCCCTTAAGGTTGAAGGGTCATGAAGATCAAGGAGAGAATCCCCTCTCCTCCCAGGAAAGCTGCTGAGTTAGAATCTTATGAACCCAACACATCAGATGCTGATATGTCTGATGGGGAATTTACTGCCTTCTCTAGGCAGTTCAAGAAAATGATGAAGGGGAAGCAATGGAAGAACAAACCTTCCTCGTCTTTAAACTACAAGAAGGATTTCAAAAGATTTGATAAATATCAAAAATTCCCCAAATGGGACAGATATGCTCCTAAATCTAGTAAACATATTTCTACTAACATTGTTTGCTACTGTTGCAATAAGCCTAGGCATATTATTGTTGAATGACCAATCAAGAGAAAGGAGAAGAGTAATTATGGTAAGAGGAAGCATCACTACAAGGGCAAGAAGTCTGAAAAGACTTTCCTTGCTAAGAAGGAGAAGAGTTGGAGTCAAAGTGAATCAGACTCTACTGAATCTGGAGATGAAGAAGAATATATTGGGCTTTATATTGTTGCTAAAGATGATGTATATCCAATAACTAGGATAGAAATTATATCTCCTCTGTCACATTCAGATAGTGGTAATGAGGAAGATGAAGAAGAAGATAGATGTTGTGGCTGAATGGCCGTGAATGATGAAGACAATTTGGATGAATATGATCCTGATGAGGAAATAATTCATAATATATCTTCTTCATATTCAACGTATGAGACAGGACCGATAGCTGAAGCATCCTCCCCATCTGGTGATATGAATGGTTCAGATTCTGAGTTTTAGGTAAATCAATTGATTGACAAGTATGATGCTCTCCTTGAGGCCTTGGGTGAAAGAAAGAAGCTTGTTAAGAAGCAATCTAAAGAGCTTAAGGTTCTTAGACCTCTTAAGGTTAAGTTGGAGGAAAATATGGAGGTGTTCCATCAAATGGCCTCTAATTTAATTAAGCTCAAGAAGATCATTGACAAGCTAATGAGTCTGAATTATATAGGGTTTTTCGGGCTCGTCTGGGCTAGTTTTCATGCACGCGCACTAAATTATTGATAGTTTATTGCTCATAATTCAATTAAATGGATTATATACACACATTGCATTATTTAGGCCCATCGAGGTGTACGATTGAATATTCTATTATAGGGGGAATGCACACGGTGCTCCCCATGCTTATTTCTTCTCGTATTGTCTGGAATTACCAGTATTTACCGGAGGTGTACTTCATTTGGTTTTGATTGTGTGTAGGTGGGTTGTTCATTTTGTTTGGAATTATTATCTAAGGGTAATCGCATGATCATGCATTTTTATTGACACATGATCGTTTTGGTCAGGCGATTGCCACAGATCATTTTAGTTGAACAGTCATTGTGCGTTTTTCTTAACACATGATTGGATTCAATCATGCGCGAAGGAAAACACACGACCTGCCTTGGATTTATCAAAATGCCTCTTCTACCTGACCCCGTGCATTTTTGGTCGCGCACGATCATTTTGCTCGTGCATGAACAAAATCGCACAATCTCCCTATATCTTCAGGTTGGGCTGCCAGTGCAAGTATAATCACACGATGCAAATGCACAATCGTACATTTGGTCGTGCTTCTCTTAAAATCTAATGTTTACTATTTACGATCCATGATTTTGCACTAGTTGAAAAGGCCTTGGTACCCAGAGGGTCGTGGATGCCCGAATCCGCCATTTTTTTCCCTACCTTGCCGCCCACCTTGGGTAGGAACTCCCACCGTCGTTTTGGTGCAAATCCATTGCTAGGGATTCCTCTCCAGCCTTTGCCATTATGTCCAACCATTCAATCCTTGTTTCAAGTGATTTCACAACATTTCTAAAGTTCTCTAGTGTGAATGTGACCGATGGTGATTCATGAAGAAGACGAGTCATTGGAGAGTTTTGAAAACCCTTCTCTACCTCAAACGACAGTCGAAGTCCGAGCGCGGACGAGGAGTGACAAACCTTAATTCCGACTGAGAACCATGACGAGTCTTCATGTGTTGGTTGTATTCTCTCGTCCTTCTTCTTTGTGGAAAATTATTTGATATTGATTGGATGTTTGAAATGATGTTTACTAACCCTAAATGCATTTTCATGTCTCTCACTATGTCTATATGGTGATTATGTGTGGTTAATTTCATGGTGTGCGTCCATCCATAGTATGTTCGGTTCCTTTGTGTTTGTGCCATCCTAACGATTGCTAGGACCATGAGTAGCGAAAAGTTGACTACGATCCCCACTGGATGCACCACCTGAATCATTACCCCATTGGGTAATCCTCCCAAAATAAGTAGTGAAGGTGACACGCATAGATAAATTAGCTTTTATAAGTTTAGTAAACGAAATCAACCCCCCCCAATTGCTCAGTTTACACACTTACAATTGCTCTTCCAAAAAATTAAATCACACACCATAATTGCACTCCTCTGAGATCGATACCCAATGATTGACTCCCATTTTATATTACATGTGTGATCGGTACACTTGCCATATCCGGGCATCGAGTTTTTGGTACCATTGCCGGGAAGGAGAAGGTGTTGTGTGATTTTTCTTATAAGGGAAGTACTGTAAGTGTTGGTGTTTTTTGATTATTTTGTTTTTATTTTGTTCTTATGGAAGGACAGTATCCCGGTCCTTTGGACGAGATTGAGCTTAAGATTGAGAGAGAAAAGCGTGCTCGTCTAAGTGCATTGGATAGTGAGAGAGTCATGATAAATGGCCAAGGTGGTGATTCTAACAAACATGTGGGTGAGCAAGTTGTGGACGAGCAGGAGGAAATCTACCCTAGGATGTGGACAATGAGAGATTTCACCACTCCTACTGTTGGGAGTGTATATCCTGGTTTTGGCACTTCAATTTCCAACAATCAAATCCAGATAAAGTCGACCATCCTCAACATGATCCGGAATAGTGCCCAGTTCTCATGTTTACCGAGTGAAGACCGTCATCTACACCTTGTAGAATTTTCTGAGATCTATGGAACCTTCCGCTATGTCGGGATTACCGACGATGTTGTGAAGTTAAGGTTATTTCGGTTATCCCTGCTCTACAAAGCCAAGGCGTGGCTTAATTCTATTCCACCTGGTACCGCTGCCACTTGGGATGTGCTTTTTTCAATGTTTTTGGCCAAATTTCACCAAGTGGACAATATTGTGAACGCTCGGCGGGAGATTGCTACTTTCCACCAGCTTGACCAAGAATCCCTATATGAATCTTGAGAAATGTTTTCATAGTTGCTGTGAAAATGCCCTCAGTATGGCTACGAGTAATGGAACATGGTAGAGATCTTTTACTTTGCCATTGAGCCGAGCTTCTGAGCCATGATCGATGCTGCTACAGGGAGAACTATCATGAATATAACCCTAGATAAAGCCTTGAGAATCCTACGATATACTGCTTCGCATAACACTTATTGGACTGCCTGGAGGAATGCACCAAGGAGCACAAGGAATCTATTTGAGGTGAACACTTCTAGGTCACCTGTGGTGAATGCTCAGTAACCTGTTGATAATATGATGTTGCTGAAGAGACAGGCTCTGCCTCCAGCGCAGGTACTAGCTATTTCATGCCAAGGATGCGGGAACCTCGGGCATCACACATTTGAATTCCCCGTAGGTGAGCAAGCATTGACCTTTGTAATGGTTCTTATGATGACATTGTTAATTTTATATATAATCAAAATTGTGCGGTGCTATTCTTGAAAACATATAACATGGTTGTGAGGAACCACCTAAATATTTCTTGGAATCTAACTGCTCCAAGACAGCGATGACAATCGGGCAAGCATCAATTTGATGCTCAAGCATCTAGGAGCCAACTGAGGCAGCCGCAACCAAGTTATAATCAAACTGCACCCCTACCAAGAAAAAGGTGCCCGAGCGGAGATGATCGAAAAAATAATATAAATGGCCCAATCGAACATGGCTAACTAGACCGCCTCCATGAGAAATTTGGAGACTCAACTTGGCCAATTGGCTCAAGTTTTCTTTGAACACGCTCAAGGAACGCTCCCCAGCACTACTAAGAAGAATTCTTGTGAATAGGGGAAGAGCGTGGGTGATTCTGATGGTCTCCAGGAGGGCATGTGTATTTTGGAGTGTAAAAATAATGAAGTTGATACGCCCGCATTGTGTTACTCAGGATCTTCGCGCAACATCCTTGCTTTGCAAGATGTTGAGAAGCTGAATTTTAATATGGATACTGATGATCCGACGTCATTTATTTTAGCGAATGGGGCAATGGTTGAAGCCGAAGGAGATATTACAGATGTTGAAGTTATAGTGGATGACATAGTTGTTCTCACTAACTTCCAGGTTCTGGGACCCATGAAGAACAAGTCCATTCCAATCCTAGGTATCCCATTCCTGAAGGAGAGTGGGGCAAGCCTGTATTTTATTGATGGTGGTGTTGCCCTGGCATCCAAGGTCAAACACCACTCCACTCTGCCCATTATAGTAGAGGCTCGAGATGAGTAAGTGAAGGATTCTAACGTATGTGTTATGTTATCTGACAATGTTTTGAGTTCTGTTATGAATAGGTGCCAGGATGCTGAGGGTAGTGAGAAGGATAAAAAGATGGTCAAACATTTCTGTTGTGGATCCTGTAGCGGTTGTTGATGAAGCTAAGTAGGTGGTGAAGGATATGGTGTTGAATGAACTTAGAAAGAGGATTATGGTGAGACGAAGGAGATGATGGTTGCTGCTGAAACTATGATTGAGGATTCGACAAAACTTACTTTAATATGGATTTTAGTTGTAAAATATTAAAACATGTTTGTTGGGCTGATCTGTCACCCACTGTGGGTGAAGTAACGATCCCCCGAGCTGAGTCAGAAGGAGTGAAGAGTAATTCTGAGCAAGTTAATAGTGCTCGATGGCGCTATTCCACGGTGGATAAATTAAAACATGAAAGACTATTGCGCAAGGCTCGCTCCTTTGCCCTCCGACGCGAGAAGGAATAGGCTAGGGGCAAGGGAGTTAACTCTCTCTTGGGACCTAAAGCCTTCACAACTTCCCCAACTCGCGTGGCGGGGGAGAACCACCACAAATTAGCATTTAGCTGAGGCATGATGGCTTTCTGGTATGTTTTCATTCATGTTGCTCTGTTTTTGTGTTTTATTCTAGTTGGTTCTTTTACTTGTGTTATTAGTTGATTGTACTATTTAATTAAGAAATCTTTTACAACTGTTAATACAGGTATTTGGTCCACCTTAAGGACAGTAAAGAAAAGTACTTTCGGAAGACACCACTATTTCATTTTGCTTATCTGTTTTTTTTTTTCAATGTTTAATTTCTATGATATTATATTGCATGTGTTGGAGTTTTCTTCCCTTGTAGGTGGCGCTTGGTTGGCGATGGGCATGTCCCCTATTCATTCAAGTTATTACACCATTATTCTGGTATGCTCTTTTTAGAGCATAGGTAACACCTCTCTAGACCCTTTTTATTTTATTTTACTATAAGCACTCTTTCATATTGTGATTTGCTCAAGTCTGGGGGGGAGGTGGGATGTGATCTCGTGTTACCCGAGCATACATATGGTGCACAACATATTAGAAGTAATTTGCTTTTTATAATTATCATCTTCATATTCACCGCACACCATGCACCAACCTGAGCGCATACTTAACCACCAGTGTGTCTTTGAACAAATTTCATTTCGCACACGTAAATTGAAAATTTCGATGTTGGCCTAGGATTGTGAGCCGGAGTAATGACAAGACTCCTAGAGTACTCCTAATCAGGTGCTCGTGTTTCAGTAAAGTTTTGTGTAGAATAGTTTTTATTTATGCTCGTAGATTTTATAATTTTCTTTGAGCGTAATGATTGTTTATTTTACTCTAAAATGTAGTTGATTTGGCAAAATCAAATGGCAGTATATGACTGTGTGTGATGGTCGGTAGCCTTGTATTACTCGACTTGGGGAGATGGCTGGTCTTTCTCATTAGCTAAGAACTTGCCCCAAGCTATTCTTAAAGCATGGGTATAGGTTAGTTCAGTGCACGAGGGTGATGTAGGCAAACACTTTGGCCTGGTTGAGACTGTACCGTATATAACATCTAATCCTTGTTAGCCTCGTTGTGCCTACTCGTCCTTTGCTTCAGTCCTACATTTTCTCATCAAAGCCAAACCTATTCGCACTCCCAAATTTGAGCGTAGTGGTGTATTTATTTTCATTTGGGAATGTTGTTGAGGTTATGTTTATGCGGAAATGTGGGTGTGCACTCATTTTTATTTATGCTGAATTATGAATAAAGTGTGTGATTGTGAAAAAACCTGGGAAAAGAAAAGAAAACAAAATAGAAGGAAAGGAAAAAAAATTATTGTGAAAAATAGTAGAAAAGCATATTGAAAATCTTTTTGGTAGCATTATTTATTTTGGAGTAGGCGGTGCACGCACCTATATAGTCAAGTCTAAGTCAAGGGGTGTGATGCACCCATGTGTTTTATTATGGGGTGTTCAGATTTCTAGTTGTGCTAGCTTATTTGGGTTTGTTCGTGAGCCTCCCTGTTTATCTTTTGTATATCACACCTAAACCCAAGCTGTCATATTAATACAAGTCATACAGATTCACGTCGAATTGTACCAGTGTCGTGGAGAGAGTGCAAAAGATCATGCTTATGGTCACCGACATTGGGGGATTCTTTTGGAGGTTTTCCCGAGCCCCGGTCTCTTGCAATGCTCAACTCACCTTCCTATTTGCTTTCATCTATGCAAGACCGAATGATTTATCGAGATCCGATTTTAGAGTAAAATAATATGTTGATACCCTCCTCAAAAATTATGAGCTACTTTGCATTGTTAGGAACTTTTCTACCTTTTCTTTTATGTACATGAGTAGTTGATTTCTTATTATACTTTGTGTTTGCAATTACTATGTCAACCCATTCTTTTACATTTCACTGTAAGATGATTTGATTGGGATGATCTAATGTTTATGTCTGGGGGTATGATGAGTCCTAATTATATAGTATTTTCAGACTCATTTGGGTTAGTTTTCATGCACGTGCACTACATTATTGATAGTTTATTGCTCGTAATTGGATTGAAAGGATTATGTATACATAATGCACTATTTAGGCCCATTGGGGTGTGCAATTGCGCTTTATGTTGCTGGGGGTAAGCACACGGAGCTCCCCATGCTTATTTCTTCTTGAATTGACTGGAATTACATATATTTACTGGAGGTGTACTTCATTTGGTTTTGATTATGTGCAGGTGGGTTGTTTCTTGTGTTTGGAATCGTTATCTGGGCAATCTCACAATTATGCATTTTTGTTGACACACGACCGTTTTGGCCGTACGAATGCCGCAAATCATTTTGGTTGAACAACCATCGTGTGTTTTTCTTAACGCACAATTGGATTCAGTCGTACGCGAAGGAAAATTCATGACCTTCCCGGGTTTCATCGAAATTTCTCTTCTTCCTGACCCCATGCGTTTTTGGTCGGGCATTATTATTTCGCTCTTGAGTGAACAAATTCACACGATCAACCTATAGCTTCAGATTTAGCTACTTGCACAAGTATAATCGCATGATCCAAATGCACGATCATGCGTTTGGTTGTGCGTCTCTTAAAATCTAACATTTACACTTTAAGATGCAGGATTTCGCTCTAGTTGAAAAGCCCTTGGTTCACAGAGTGTCCTTGATGCCCAAATCTGGTATTTTTGCCCTATCTTGCTGCCCAACTTATGGAGGAACTACGACCATCGTTTCGGTGCAAATCCTTTGCTTGGAATTATTCTCCGGCTTTCGCCATCATCTCCAACCATTCATGCCTTGTTTCAAGCAATTCCTCTACATCTTCGAAGTTCTCCAGTGTGGACGTGACTGGCGGTGATTTGCGAAGAAGACGGGCCATTGGAAGGAGGTGACAACCCTTCTCTATCTCGGACGGTAGTTGATGTGTGAGCGTGGACTAGGAGTGACACACTTCATTCCATCTGAAAACCAAGATGAGTCTTCGTGCATTGGTTGCATTCTCTACTCCTTCTTCTTTGTGGTTGATTATTTGATATTGTTTGGATGTTTGGAATGATGTTTAATAGCCCTAAATGCATTTTCATGTTTCTCACTATGTCTATTTGGAGATTATGTGTGGTTGTTAATTTTGTGGTGCGCCTCCATCCACCGTGTGTTTGATTCCTTTTGTGTTTGTGCAATCCTAGCGAATGCTAGGAGCATGCATAGCAAAGAGGTGACTACAACCCTCACTCGATCCACCATCTGAATCATTACCCAATTGAGTAATCTACCTTAGCAAAGCAGTGAAGGCGACCCACATTGATAATTATGTTTTATAATTTTAGTAAACCAAATCAAAACCCCCATTGCTCTGTATTCGCACTTACAAACGCTCTTCAGAACAATTGAACCACACACCTTAATTTCACTCCTCTGAGATCGATACATGGGAATTGACTCCCATTTTTTATTACTTGTGCGACCGGTACATTTGTTGTATCTACGCATCATAAGCATACTGGAATCAGAATTCAAAATGAAAAACTTATTAAGAAGCTTGAAAATGATCTCCTTAAGGATACAAAGCTTGTGGCAAAATTCTTTAAGCCACAGTCAGTGTTGCAAATGCTATATTTTAAACAATGGAAAAACTCAGTCAACTAAATTTGTTGAGAAATTTTATGTGGGAATGCTTATTGGATATAGCTCCCGTAGTATAGCATATATAGAATATTCAACAGGAAAAACACATATTGTAGAAGAATCTATGCATATCATTTTGATGAGTATAGTTTGTTATACAAGGGCAGGTCTTGTGTTACTAACAATGCAGGTTCTGAACATAATATACAAGATTTGTCTGTTCAAGACAAGCCAAACTCAAATAGAAATTCTTCTCCAAATGAAGTGCTTGGTGAAGAAATTCAGTCAGCTAATTGAATTCAGGAATCTGTTGAAGAAGAATTGATATCTAGAGACATTCCATCAAGCCAGTCTGATGCTAACAAATTGCCTAGTAAAACCAAAAATATGAGAGATCATCCCAGTACTCTCATAATTAGAGATGATAGCCAAGGAGTCACCACCAGAAGCAAAATTCATAATGAAGGTGATGGCGATGGCGACCCCCAACATATTGAAGATGATGACGACATGCTTGCAGACGATCCTTCTTCGTTTCCAACCAGAGACTTGCGGCGCCGTGGTGACCTTGTAGAGCGATGCTACAACCTCCGCCCTCGGCGCAAGTTGTCCAATTAATACTTATTTGAATCCATTTGTTATTTTTATTTGCACTTCTATTTCATTTTCATGATGTTAAAATTTATGTTGGGTTGTTTTATTTTATTTTTTTGGCTGCATGTAGCCAAACTTGATTGTAAGCCTATATAAGGCCTTGTTGTTATGATTTTACGAGGTTGAATGAAAGCAAAACCTAATTGAGTTTCCCTCATATTGATCTCTTCCCCCTCTCTTCAAATTTTGGCCAAACCCCTCTCCCCTCTCTCCAAAACCGTCATCCCCCTCTTTCTCCTCCTTCTAGTCGCCGCCCCCTTTCTCCTTTTCCCTTGCAACTCTCGGCCACCCTCATCCTTCTCCACAAACAAACCGACAACCCTCCTCACCAACCCAAACCCGAGCAGCACTCTTTGCTCACAACCCTGACAGCCCCTTGTGGGATTGAATCTGATCAGCCCACCTCTAGGTGGATCCCGACCAAGGCACTTCTCAACGCGGTTCCGGGAATTGAGTCCGGTGTGAAGCGAGGAAGGCGGACGTGTTTCTCTCCATTCGGCGTGACTTCGGTGGATCTGGTGACGAGCGATCGAAGTTTTTGAGAATATAAATCTCAGAGTGGGGTAACGAAAATTTTTACCCTCTCCGTGTGATTTTATTTTCCCACTAGATAATTTCTATGGTGGAATACTTTAGCATTTATTCTTGATAACATTGAATTAGTCGTGGTTTTCTTCGATCGATTTTGTTGTCTATCCTGATTTTTTAATTTTGAGAGGATTGACGAACCACATTTTCTTTTTGTTGGGAGAGATCTACCGTTTTCGAATCATAATTTTTGGTGGATCTCTTTTGGTAGAATAATGGCTCGATCGGACCTGGTGGGTCCTTTTAGCCTGAATGAATATCGACCTATAACCATTATTCGATCTTAAATGGTTTGGCTACCCATATGTTAGCATTTAATTGATAAAATTGAATAACGTGTGTTTTGTGCTAAAATTTTGGTGCGAGCGTATAATTTGGGCGTCGAGAGGAATTCGAACTTTTCCGTAAAATCTGTGTTCGCGTACAAGCCTGCATCAGAAGCTTTCTTTTCAAGCTTCCTATCTCAGGTGGAACTAAAGAAATTTGAAGATGCCAACAAGTCTCCCTTCTGGATCAATGCAATATAGAAGAACTACAACAACTAAAAATATGAAAGATCTGGAAGTTAGTGCTAAGGCCATAAGGACACAACATCATTTGCACCTAGTGGATCTTCAGAAACAAGACGGATAAGAATGGATTGGTAATAGTCAAGAACAAAGCCAAATTAGTAGCCAAGGGTTACAGGCAAGAGCAGGGGATAAACTTTGTGCAAACTTTTGACCCAATTATAAGGCTAGAGGTAATAAGGTTGGTCCTTGCCAATGTAGCCTTCAAAGGAGTCACGATTTATTAGGTGGATGTAAAATCAACATTCCTAAATGAAAATATGAAGGAAGAGGTATATGTAGTGCAATCCAAAGGTTTGTGCTTCCAACCCTAACCTCTCATGTTTAGTTTCTTAGAAAAGCTTTGTATGGGTTAAAGCATGACTTGATATGAAACCTTATCTAACTTTCACTTGAAGAACACGTTCTTAAGGGGAAAGATATATAGCACATTGTTCCTAAGGAAAAAAAAGGGCAAGAGTCTCTTAGTACAAATTTATGTTGATAATATAATATTTGATTTTATTGATGGCAACCTTTGCAAGAGGTTTGCTACCCTCATGCAGGGGGAGATTGAAATGAATAATATGTGAGAGCTAAAGTACTTTTTAGGTCTTCAAGTGAAATAGTCTAATGAGGGAATTTTCATCTCTCAGACTAAGTACACTAGAGAACTAATTAGGAAATTTGGGATGAAATCAGCTTCCACCATGAAAACTCCAATGGGATCAAATATATCCCTAGACAAGGATGAGAAAGGGAAATCTTTTGATGAATCCATGTACAGGTCTATCATTCGATCCCTATTATATTTGACATCAAGTAGACATGATATCTTATATGCAACAAATGTTTTTGCTAGATACGAAGCATTCCCTAAGGAATCTCACTACTCAATAGCAAAGATAATTTTGAGATACCTTAAGGAAAGTCAATATCTTAGACTATGGCACCATAGGAACAATGACTTTGAACTAATTTAGTATTCAGATGCAGACTGTGAAGGTTGCAAAGAAGACGGTAAGAGCATAAGTGGAACTTGGAAATTCCTAGGAAGGAGATTGATATCCTGGAGCAGCAAGAAGTAGAACAGTATGGCCATATCCATAGATGAGTCAGAGTACATCTCCATAGGAAGATGTTGTGCGCAACTTTTGTGGATTCAACATCAGCTACAGGATAACAACCGCCAAGTAAGTAACACTCCCATATTTTGTGACTCATCCTGTGCTATTTTTATTGCTAAGAACCTTGTATCACATAACACCACTAAGAACATAGAAATAAGATATCATTTTATTAGAAAACATGTTGAGAATAAGGATATCTGTCTTGAATTTGTCCCCACAGACAAGAAAGTATCATATATCCTTACTAAGCCACTAGATGAGGCAAAGTTCATTTTTTCAAGAATATATTATCTTTCTTGTAACATGTAGTTATTATGTTTCATCATTCTAGTTATCTGTATTTAATTTTGTTAATTACTAGAACATTGTTCCAATAACTGAGTTTAGTTAGCTGCTAGATGTTAGGTAGAAATCCTTTGCTTGAGTCAATTGACTCAATTTCATCTATTTTCTATCATTTTAAAGAAAATTTAGGCCTAGCAGGGCTGTGGAGATTAGCTGAGAAAGTCTCAGCTATACTGTGGAGATTAGCTAAGAAAGTCTTAACTATACAATGGAGATAGTTGAGAAAATGCTCAATGGTGTATATCTCTGCCTCAACGATACCATCGAGATGGGCTACTGTATTGATGTTTCAATCATTTTCAGCTGTTGGATCATTTGAATGATCATCCTAGTTGTGTGGCTCTTCGATTTCTTCTGAAACCCCCTTAGAAATATATTATAATATATATAAATATAATATATATATATAATATATATATATATATATATATATATATATATATATATATATATATATATATAAAGCCAAGGTTTAGTTGAGATCATAAAACCTAAACCCTAGAACGTCGTTGAGTCATTTCGCCCATCTCAACGCTTTCATCAACTAAGAACTCAAATTGCATGGCACCAAAAGCAAAGAAAAACCTTCACGAAGGATATGAAATAGTTCGACAAGGATTTCAACATGGCTTATAAAGAAATTAAATATGTCATTAGGATGTTAGAAGCCGTCGGCTTAGATTTTATTCTATTAAAACCAACTCCAATCCTAAGGGATCAAGTGTTCAAACTCTTCTCCCATGTTAAAGTGTTTTCTTCCAGAAAGTCGATCAAAAGCAAAATAAGGGATGTTAAGATTAAGATTACCGCTAATAAGATTGCCCAAGCCTTAAATCTTCCATCTATTGACATAGAAGAGGACTGGGATATTTCACCACAAGAATTAGTAGATGCATTGG
This sequence comes from Platanthera guangdongensis, assembly GCA_039583875.1. Taxonomy (NCBI): domain Eukaryota; kingdom Viridiplantae; phylum Streptophyta; class Magnoliopsida; order Asparagales; family Orchidaceae; genus Platanthera; species Platanthera guangdongensis. The sequence continues at coordinate 119,739,288 of CM077152.1, read as the reverse complement.
ACTGGTGTGAGTTTAGTAGAGAGATATGGATCTTTGGGAAGAAAGTTCTACAACCACAGAGGCAAGGTACTTGTAGATATCATTGGGAAAGCAATCATGTGCAAGACAGGTTCTCCTGATAGTATCTCCAAGTCTATGTTTGAGCTGATCACAAGAGTTATACTTCAGAAAAGAACAAATTGGGCTCTTATAATATTCCAGAAGCTGATTAACTACCTTTAAGTTCCATACTTAGGCAGAATTCTTTCTCTTTATCTGATAAATGCTTACCCTAAGCATTACAACAAGAAGCTAGGTGTAAAGATTCACTACATGAAGAGAATGGACATTAAAACTCTTGAGAGGTTCACCAACATTTTGCCTAAAAGTCAAGCAGTCAAGCAGAAGAAGTATAAGAGTAGAGCAAAGGTAAAGAAAGAAATTTTGGAAGAGTATGATTCTGAATCTGAGCTAGGAGGCAAAGATTCTTGTGACAATGAGGACTGTGAAGACATTCATAACCTTAAAAAATCACCATCAGGCCAAGATGCTCGTGATCAAGAGTCTTTAATAAAAGAGGAGGAGCATCTTCAAGACTTCAGCATTCAAGTGGATCTTGATCTAGCTATTGCAAGTGCTCATCAAATCATGGATGTAACTTCACAAGGAGAGCTAGTTGCTCAAGAACCAATCCATGCACAATCTAAGGGGGAGGTAGAAGTGTATATGGATGAGGAAATAGATAACAATGCTTCAGTGAAGGGAGAGAAAGATGCTCAAGAGAAGGATGCTACCGCAACTAAGGAGGAGAATGAGGAAATTATTGAGAAAATTTCAGATATCACTCTAGACATGTTTCTTGAGATTTATGATCCAGTAGAGGAGGAGCCTCTACCTAAGATCCAAAGATCCCTAGAGGCTGAGTCAACCACTCATACTGAGTTAGCTAGTCAAGAGGACATAGGGAGGAGTTAAAATCCTTCTGCCACAAATGTGCCATCTTATGTACCCCACTCTCAACCATCCACTAGTGCTACTAAAAGTTCAATCCTTATTTTACTGAAAGCAATGTTAGATGAGCATTAATTTTCATTGAAAAGCTACATTGATGAATCAATTAAGGAAATGAAAGATGAAATATTGGATGAAGTGCAGAAGGTTAAATTTGATATAATGAGTGATCTAGATTTTTTTAAAAGGTGGTGCAACTCACATCAAGAGAGAGATCACCAAGTGGTTTGATCTGGCTTCTAGCACAGTCAAACAAAATGTAAACATTCTCAGATCAATGGATGAAAGTATCAAGGTGTTTGTTCAAGACATAACTAGTGTGAAAAACTGGGTAAGACAGACTAATGAAATGATCAAGGGAGGAGTAGACCATATTAAAGGATATGTATACTCCACTCATGTCAAGGCAATGGAGTTGGCTATTGAACACATGAATGTGATTATTAATAATCAAGATAATGTATTTCAATCACTATCTTCCTTATTTGAAGCCAATACTCTTGATCTGGACTATAGAGTTATTGAAGAAGCCAAAAAGGGGAATAAGTTCAATGCTGAGAAAGCCCTTAATGTTCTTCGAAGAATAAGGATTTCTCTCAATTTATCCCTACTAGACAAGAACATGCCGAAAAATTTTGATTTCTAAGGTTAGGCAAGAGTAGCTTGCAAAAAGAAGGAGAAGAGAAGGTTTGATCCTACATGAAGAATTCTTGGCCCAGAGAAGAACTAAACAAGCTAATGATCTAGACATTGAGTATTGGAGTGAAGATTCAAGGAATATCATATTTAATGCCTGGATCAACCATGGACAGATTTTAAAGAATATTAACAGAGTGTATCTTTTAGAAGAATTGATAAAACATCTAGAGAGGCAGCCTCTAAGAGAAAGGGTTTTCAAATAAAATTTGGTAAGGAAGGATAATCCAAAGAGGATGTCTTCCAAGTACATTCTCAAACCTTTCTTGTACTTTAACATGAAGTTGACAAAGGCCAGAATTGTTGAAAGAAGATCATCTATTCAGGGTGAAGGATTCGGTTCAGATGCACCAATCAAGCTAGTTAAAAAACATCAATTGTCTTGAATTTTATAACGAACTTATGTTCTTCAATTAAAACTCTGGATTATATATATATATATATATATATATATATATATATATATATATATATATATATATATATATATATAGACACACACACACACCTACATATATACATACAGTCATTCGTCCATGGGGGACTCTGGGCGGGGTACAATTGTTGTGAGTGCGAAATTTATCATGGGGGCGTTATTTGTCGTGGGGCGTCATTTGTCGTGGAGACTACATTTGTCGCGGGTACTTCATTTGTCATGGGGGAAACATTTGTCATGGGGGTGACATTTGTCATGGGGGCGACATTGGTCAGGGGCGGGGGCATTGGTCAGGGATGGGGACATTGGTCCGGGGTGACGACATTGGTCATGGGCGGCGACATTGGTCGCGGGCATCAACATTTGATGTGGGCGACGACATTTGTCGTGGGAGGGGGCATTGGTCATGGGGTCGATATTGGACGTGGGCGATGACATCGGTTGTGCACGGTGATATTGGTCCTGGTGGGGTGACATTGGTCTTGAGGGCATCATTGGTTATGAGCGACGACATTAATCAGGGGCAGTGACATTGATCCGGGTAAATATATGAATTAATTTTCTATGATTTCTATTTGTGGTCCAATGACCCTTAACTTTACTCTCATCCAATCACCTCATAGATGAGATGCCCACACACCTGACATTGATCATGGGCATAGATCCGATGCGGGGGGAGGGGAGGGGAGGGGAGGGGAGGGGGGAGTTGTCATTCGTCGGGGACAACAACATTCGGCGTGGGCGGCGATAATCGGCGATGACAACAAAATTCATGGGGTGCGGCGACGATCGGCAGAGGAATCGACAATTGGCTGGGGCAACAATAATTTACAGTTACACCGACAATTAGCTGGGCATCGACATTCGACTGTGAGCAACGACATTAGATGGGGGGCGGCATTCTGCAGGGGCAGAGACATTTAGCATGGCTGCGACATTCATTGTGGGGACAACAATATTCAGGGAGGGAGGCGATATTTGACATTGGTGGTGTCATTAAGTGTTGGTGGAAACAGTGTGTGTGCAAAACATCATCCAGGCAAAACATCAGGCAAGCAAAATAGCAGGCGTGCAAAACATTATACGGTGTCCGTGACGTTCGGCGGGTGACAATGGTCGGTCGGCGACAAAATTTAGCAGGCAACATCATTCCGTAGGCGGTGATATTTGGGTTGTGACAACGTTCGGCTAGCAACAACATTTGGCTGGGTGGAACGTTTAACGTGCGATAACGTATTATGGCATACCAATATTAACACTTCATCGCATAATAATGAACGTAACTCACTTAAAGTTTATATCCAGAAATTGTATGCATTTGAAAATAACTTATACAATATAATATATTTCTATTGCCCCAAATAGTTTTACACTTCCAAAAAATAATTTAAATAGTTTTCTTTTTTTGTTTAAAGAGAAAATTATGTCAATATATAACTTAGAAACGTGAAAATTGTAGATTAACATTTTTGACAGGTAGGTCGAATGCGCCCGTATGAAAGCAAACTGAGATAATTTGCTCATTTACTGAAATATTTTTGAATGAAAATTTTCCGAAAAAACGTATAGGCAAAAAACTCTTTAACATGTTTGTTAATAAAATAACATCAATACATAGATGGTACATCATTTAAAAATATGACATTATAATCATAAAATATATATAAAAAACATCAAAAGTCTTCTCCTTCTTTGATGTCTCCCCAATGTGTTCCAAAATCTCCATGCTCAATCAGAAGCTCCACTTCCACGCCTTCTTCATCATGTCTCCTTCTTTTGCCTTCTCTTTGTACCTTCTCTCAAAAAGAAAAACAAAAAGGTAATGAAAGAGAGGAAATCGAAACTGCTCTCCATAAATCCTACCACCAGAGGTTTAAATGTAAAAAATAAACAGAAGATATACATGTTAAGATCAACTTACTATTTAATGTAAAAGTAAATGGGCTATCGACATGCTGGGCAATAGTTCAGCCTCATTATTTTCATTAATTTCAGCGACAATGTGCACATATCCTTATAGTACTTCTAGTACACCTCCCTGCATCAGATTACCAAAACACAAACTTTTATAAATCGTCGGAAGCTATTACTCAGGAATGGAATCCAGCAGGTTGCATCTCACCTAAAATGGCGAAAGTTAACCACGAACAGAATGATGAAATATAAGTGAAAGGAAAGCCGTTGCACCATCAGGATTCCTCGAAGCCCTCTAATTCTCGCACAATGACATCAAGAGGAAGGCTGCCAAGTAGTGGTGAGCATCGGCGAGAAGCAGGCCATGGCGTTGGGAGGTGATGGAGTCGAGAGACAGAGACTGGTGATAGTTGATGCGGAGCTGGGAGACTGTATAACTGGCAGCGGAGGTTTCAGATGGACAATGGTAAGAAGACATTAATCTAATTGTAGTAGAGGAGGTTTGAAGGAAGAAAGTGTTCAGAGGAGTGCCTGACACAATAAAAAAAGACGATTGATATCCGCACTACATTTTTGGATATTCGCACTACGATTAAGTCTAATTTTTCGCGCCTTTTGAAAATACTTCTTGTACATGCATTTTTAGGAAAAGTGTTCAACACAAACGTTGTAAATCTCGAAGAGATCTACAACTATCATGTTGAACACTTTTCCTAAAAATGCATGTACAACACGTACATTAGGAAATACACTCAGATTTCACGCGTTTTAGAAATACTCCTTGTACATGCATTTTTAGGAAAAGTGTTCAACACGAAAGTTGTAGATCTCAGAGAGATCTACAACTTTCGTGTTGAACACATTTCCTAAAAATGCATGTACAAGGAATATTTTTAAAAGGCGCGAAAAATTAAAATTAAATGTAGTGCGAATATCCAAAAGCGTAGTGCGGATATCAATCGCCTAAAAAAGATAAGTTGTCATGTCAGTTGAGAAGAAGTGGATTCCAATTTTTATTAGATTTTTGAAATTTGAATTTTAAAATTTAAATAGATGATATAAGGGAGAGCTTGAAATGGGCGGGAAGCGGGATATTAAATATGCCTCGTTATTAAGTAATTCTTCAATGTGCCGAAAGACCAAAAGGCCCTTAAATTAACGAAATATTTTTTGTTTTAATGAGGATATTTTAGTATTAAAATGTTACACCATGAGCGAAGCGGGGGGAGGGGGGGGGGGGGGGGGGGGGGGGGGTTCGCCTGGGCATGGTGCGCTTCGCCAGCCCTCGGCCCGCTTCGCCCGCCCCCGGCCCGCTTCGCCCGCCCCGGCCCGCTTCGCCCGCCCCTGCCCGCTTCGCCCGCCCCGGCCCGCTTCGCCCGCCCCCGGCCCGCTTCGCCCGCCCCCGGCCCGCTTCGCCCGCCCCCGGCCCGCTTCGCCCGCACCCGCCCCGCTTCGCCCGCACCCGCCCCGCTTCGCCCGCACCCGCCCCGCTTCGCCCGACCCCGCCCGCCCCCCCGGCGCGCTTCGCCCGCCCCCCGGCGCTTCGCCCGCCCCCGGCGCGCTTCGCCCGCCCCCGGCGCGCTTCGCCCGCCCCCGGCGCGCTTCGCCCGCCCCCGGCGCGCTTCGCCCGCCCCCGGCGCGCTTCGCCCGCCCCCGGCGCGCTTCGCCCGCCCCCGGCGCGCTTCGCCCGCCCCCGGCGCGCTTCGCCCGCCCCCGGCGCGCTTCGCCCGCCCCCGGCGCGCTTCGCCCGCCCCCGGCGCGCTTCGCCCGCCCCCGGCGCGCTTCGCCCGCCCCCGGCGCGCTTCGCCCGCCCCCGGCGCGCTTCGCCCGCCCCCGGCGCGCTTCGCCCGCCCCCGGCGCGCTTCGCCCGCCCCCGGCGCGCTTCGCCCGCCCCCGGCGCGCTTCGCCCGCCCCCGGCGCGCTTCGCCCGCCCCCGGCGCGCTTCGCCCGCCCCCGGCGCCTTCGCCCGCCCCCGGCGCGCTTCGCCCGCCCCCGGCGCGCTTCGCCCGCCGCCGACGCGCTTCGCCCATCCCGGCGTGTTGGCGCGCTTCGCCCACCCCCATCCCGCTTCGCCCGCCCCCGGCCAGCTTCGCCGGCCCGCTTCACCCGCCCTCGGACCGCTTCGCCGGCCCGCTTCGCCCGCCCCCGGCCCGCTTCGCCCGCCCCCGGCCCGCTTCGCCCGCCCCCGGCCCGCTTCGCCCGCCCCCGGCCCGCTTCGCCCGCCCCCGGCCCGCTTCCCCCCAATATAATATAATTTATACTATATATTTATATATTTATCTGTACTATATATTTATATAATATATAAATATATGAGTACTCAAAATGACCGTAAAAAAATATACATAAATCTTACAATTTTTATTTTGTAAAACAATATACGTTTTGATTTAAAAATATTAATTTTGACTTTAATAAAGTTGATTGATTTAATGTCATCACCTCGTAAATGCCACTGATATACGTAAAGACAACCTTCCTTGAATAGTCCGCTGACATGCCCAATGACAACCTATCATAGTTGGTGTAGGAGCTCTACTAAAAAACTTTTTGAATTTAAATGGATTTTCATCATTACTTCTAATTTTTTGATAGTGTAATTACTTGAATGGATATTGTATCTTAATTTTTTTAAAATAGATTATAATATATGTCAAATCATTAAAATATAAAAATGAGGGCATGTAACATCCCATTTCCAACTAGACCCCTAAGAGTGGTTTTGGCCAGGACTAGGTCATGACAAAATCCTAGAAAGCCAGAAATGGGCCAAGAGATAGGAGGCCAAGGTGAGGATCACCATGGTCTGCAAATAGTAGAATTTTGAACAATGGTTTAGAATGACAATGGGGCTTCACCATGGCCCCAAGACCCTACCACAACACTCCCAAACATTTTGGGAGACCCATTAGAGCCATCAGGACCCATTGGGGTCAATCAAAAAGACCCAGTTGACCAAGGTCAACCCTAGCCCTAAATGGGTCAAACTAGCCTACTTAGGGCCAACTGACCTACTCCTAACCTAAAGGACCCCTCCTATGCCCTCCTAACCCTAAAGTGAAGTCAAATGGCCACTAAGGACACATAGGGGTCAGCCCTAGAGGCTAGGTTGACCCAAGTCAGCTCAAACCCTAACCTGGTCAAAGTACCCTTACTAAGGGTATGTGACCTCCAAGGTACAGGGTAACCCTACATAACCCTACCTAGACCCTAAGGGAAGCCAATGGGCCACCCAGGACACAATGGGGTCAACCTAGATGGTCAAATTGACCAAGTCAACTCTCATTTGGGTCAAGTCAAACTTAGCCCAAAAGGGCTAACCCAAGCCCAAGCCACTTCTCCCTTAGGCTAAACCCATTCCCATGACCATCATAATCTAGTGGGCTGCATTTAGTTTGTAAGGCTGACTAGTCAACCAGGGGTGACTAGGAGAGAGAAAGGAGCTCCTCTCCATGATAATGGAGGAGAGAGAAAACAAGGAAGAAGAAGGGGGAAGTGAGAGGCCGGCCAAGGGAGACTAACAGCCACCCATTATGGCTGCAATCAACTCCTCTAGGAGAGAGGAGTTGATTCCAGCCGTTTCCCGGCCACCAAGGGGTGGGTTCAGCCCCCCTCCACACAACCCGAGCCACACCTTTAATGGTGTTAATGGTCATTGAAGAACCAGCCTCTCCTCTCCCCCATTTGCCATTTAAACACCTTCAGGGAGCCGAGGGGATCATTTTAGAGCATTTACCTGGAGGAGACGAGCCATTCCACTGTGCAGTTGCAGAAGCCGAGCGCCGCCGCCGTCGTCAATGGCATCCCGCCGCTCCTCTCGCATCCAGGCCGCCAGGAAGGTCCTCCTCCTCTCCTTAACCCGCGGGTAGATCCTAGGAATCATTAGGCATGAGTTTCGGGCTCAATTGAGCCCGATCCAATCCGGGATTTCTCCTGGTTTCGGCAAGAAAATCTCTTGCTATATCCGCCGGAAAACGCCTCTCCGGCGGCGGAGCCGCCGCATGACGACAGCCACCACCTCAACGGAGGTGTTGGTGGCGGTGGCCGGCCGGGGAAGGGGCTGGATCGCCGGCGGCAGGACTTGGAAATCGCTCCAGGCGGGACGAATCTCAGCCGTCGGCTCAAGGAAGACGATGACCAGATGCCGTTGATCCTTGCGCCAAGATTCGTGCTGCATCAGTATTAAACTTTAGGAAAATAAATGTTATTTATTTCATTCTGTCACACCTTTGGCATTTAATGTCTTAATTTTGTACAAATAGCTAGAGGCTCTGTATGAGAAAATGATCAACACATGAATTGTAGCCCTTCCTGTCGACTTTATTGTAAAATTGGTTTTAACCCATTTAGGCTTCTGGTTTGACCAGGGCACCCATTTTGGTGGGACATACCCTTAGGGCTAGGCAGTCACTAAATTGAGTGCCCACTCTTCACCCCTAGCCCAAATTAGCTGCAATTTTGGCAGAGAGTCTATCTTAGGTATACCTAGGGCCTGCCCAAAAATGGGAATTTTTGGAGAAAATATTTCTATAGTTTTTGTAAATATTTAATAATTATGTGATAAATTTAATAGGTGCCCTAAACACCTCTAAACCCTCCCAAATTTTGGTGAGTGGTCCCTGGGTTCCAATTAGGTACCTATATAAAATTTCATTTAAGTTGGATGTGTTTTGAATAGGTTTTGACCCAACCCTAGCTATACCTAAAAAGGGGCATTTTGGTCAAAAGTTGCACTTTTGATTTTGAGTGACCAAATCACCTCAACAGAGGCTGAAATTTGGGCCACTGACTTGTTAGGGCACTCATCACCTCCCTATGGAATATGGGACAGTGAGGAATAGATTTGCCCTAAGTTCCTAGGTCAAACCCTAAGGAGGGACCTTTTGGGCTTGTGAAGGGTATGAGTCCTAAACACCTTGGATGAACTCCAAATTTTGCAAAGTGGTTCCTAGGATATATAGAACCCTCTGGTAAAAATATTAGCAAAATGTGAAAATGGTAGGGCCCCCAAAACCCTAACCCTAGCTTAGGTCCTAAAACTTGTAGTGTAGGTTTAGGTTAGCTAAACAACTTGAAACTTAACCAAATTGGGGTAGTGAGGGGATTAGGGTGTTTTGGACCTCTGATATTTTACTTGAGGAGTTTTGATTAAAATTGGTAGTACTTCATTTGTTAATTACCAAAAGGCCCAAAATGATGTTTAATTTTATTAAGGATACTATGTACTTTAAAATATGATGAAACTTGGTCAGATGTTATTATAGTTCTAGTTGATCACCTCTGAATTTTATCACAATTTACAATTAAATTTATTTGGTACCTCCTTCATTAATTTCAGAAATGGGCTTTGGTAAGAAAAATTCATTATGGTTGATATATCTGATTAAAAATCATGACACTTAGGTTTTGAGGTATTTAGGCCCCAAGATACTTGTATGAATTTATTTATAATTTTTAGAGGTCTGTTTTCAGAACTTTCTTTACAAGGCCATATTTTTGAGGATAGGTTAATTAATTAGTTTGGGCAATAATTCTTTCAATAAGAATTATGAAAGTTTACATAGAGGTTCCATAGGCCCTCACCATCATCCTGGAATTTTCTCTGAATTGTTGGAAGTATTTTCATTGTACATCCCCTTTTTATGAATTATTTGGAATAAATTCAAAATACAATTTAAGGGCTAAAATCTTGCTGGAAAATTTGGAACTTCTGGATTTTTAGATGATTACCCACCTTACATTTACCATAATATTTGTGGAGCTTTATGTTGCTTAAATCTTGTACTTCCTGTTCAACCTTGGAACTTTTGGTTTATAAAATAAATAAATAAATTAGTATTTAAATCATAAAAATTAGGAAAATGTGGATTCAGTCTGCATATGCTCATATGAACTTCTAATAATTTTTACATGAGCATTGGATGAACATATGACATACTTCCCTTTCTACGGTCATTTTAGCTTAAGTAGTCTGCATTTAGTAAAACTGCAGAAAATCAGTTGGGACATGAATTAGGGCACATTTGATGAGTCTTGATTGGGCTGCTGGAAGGATAAATAGATCTAGGTGCGTCTTTGGAAGATGAGTGAGTAAGGTGTGGTTCTGTCTAGGGTTATCGGCGTTCGGGTCCGACGAAAGATCGTCCTACCCAAGGAGAGTTGGAGTCAAAATACCCTAGGATTAGCATATCGAAATATGAGAAAATAAAGGGTAAGGGAATCAACCAATAATAAAATAAGTACCTTGCGAAAGGGAACGCTGGGCGTAATCCCAACATAGTTCCTAGTGCCCCTTGAGAGCCCTTCACAGGGAATACCGGGGGCAGTCCTGGGTTAACGTAAACTGTTTAACAAGCTGAAAAGAGTAACTTAGTAATTAGGGTTGCACATTCCACAACACTGATGGCACCAGAGGTTGGATAGGAGCTTCGGCTCGGATGGCTAAAAGGCGGACCTTGAGTCCGGGGAGCTTTGGCTCGATTGCTTGAGACAGACGTGTTGGTCCGGGGAGCTTCGGCTCGGTTCTTGATTACGCTAATTTGCATGTGCATAAGGGGAAAGGAAATTAAGGTGGTGGGTCTTCGGTATTGGAGGGTCGATGCACCGACACCAATACGATGACTCGGCAAGTGTGGTTAGCACTTCGCCAACAGAAGTCCGGTGCGCCAGCCGGCAAGAGTACGCAGGAGTCCGCTTCGTGCACCAAGCGTTGAGGCATACGATAGGTCTGACCGGTAGTGCTTTACTGGTTTAGAGGTGGGCGAGGCCCAACCCACCGCTTCCGTCTGCCACTACGGAGGTATCCTGGGAGGTTACGGCTCCAGAAAGGGGGAACTAAAGGTCTGTGTGCACAGAGTCGGGTGTGTGTGTTGCACTTGCATGTCCATCATACCCACTTGCATGTCATAGCATAATCGTTACCTTAAACCTTGACACCTAAAGTATAAGTGGAATGAGACTCTTATACTTTAGGACCTACTACACGACCCCTTAGTCTATAAGCTTGTGTGGGCAAGTTTATAAATTAAGGTTAATTTTGATATATTTAGTTACTGCTGTTTGACCGCTGACACCCCAACGTATAAATCGGTATGGGACTTTTTATACGATGGGAGCCTTGCAAAAGACCCCTTGGCTTATGTGTTTTTCATATAAGCGAAGGTTACATTTCATATTACAGCTTATTGTCTTTATATGCTATAGAACTTGCTAGATTAGGACCGCTGCCATCTGCTTTTGATATTCTCCACCTTCAAGTCCTCCCCTTTCTTCCTCTCTGCTCGGTGCCTAGGAGCCGTGGGGGAAGGAGTGGGGGATGATAGGACTTAGTCTTTTAGACTAACGGTTTTCGAACCGCATCATTTAGGGGATCACGGAGACCAGCATGGAGGAGCAGCCCCAGAGACCGGTGCGCTTGGAGGTGGGGCAGTCTAGCTCCGGAGTTCACACAGCCGGGACCGTGAGTCTCGACCCTGAGCAGTTTTCTACTTTTGTTTCTGCATGAGAGATCTTGTAGTGAGGATTTGATGTACCGGGCATAAGCCCGTTTTTGCTACTCTGATGTTATTTGCTGTGGACACTCCCTTCGTGGAGTTGTATTTATTATGTCATGTGATTCTCTGTGGACTGCAGTTTCTGTTTCCTTCATTATTCTGCTACTTTTCTGTGATCGAATTGGCCGGCAGAATCGGCGCTTTGTGGTGATGACCCTTCAGGGCGTGAAGGAGTCACCGCAAAACGGCGGTTCTGGGCCTAAGACCCCGGCGTCGAAAAAGAAAAAAAAGGGGATCTTACAAGTGGTATCAGAGCAGACCTCGATCGAAAAGTAGCCGTCCACAACCCTGGGTCACCCCCGCGCGGGTTTAGTTTGGGGACAAACTAAGCAGCGGAAGCAGTGGTGTGCCCATATGGGGGAATCACATGTAAATTGTCCACTTTCATTAGGCATTGAGTCGATTACCTACTGATGTAGTTCGTTTTGCAGCCTCCAGCTCAGCCCACCCCACAAGGTGGAGCTCAGCAGACTCCAGACATTGCACCACCTCCCATGGTCCCCACACCTTTCCTCCAGTCAGACATGGGGCAGACCCTTACAGCTATCCTTGAGGCTTTTCGGGCACAGCAAGCTCCAGCCCAGCAGCCAAACCCAGGGGCCAACTGGATGAGCACCTTCCGAGGACTCTCTCCCCCATCATACTTAGGGACATAGTCGGCAGTACGGACAGAGGAGTGGCTGGATGTTATGTACGATATGTTGACTGGGATACGATGCCCTTGGGAGGAGAGGGTGGCCCTAGTGGTATCTTGCTTGGAGTCACATGCTAAGCGGTGGTGGAAGACGCTGTTGGACACGACTTTTGCTGATAGGGAGATTGCAGAAATCACTTGGGAAGAATTCAGGGCCACGCTGCTGGAACACTTTGTGCCTCAGTCGGCCAGGGACGAGTTGGAGGAGCGGTTCTTGCAGCTGAGGCAGGGCACCAGGACAGTGGTAGAGTACCACCGAGAGTTCGATCATTTGGTCCGATATGCGGGCTCCTATCAGCTGGACGAAGCAGGTTACGTCAAAAGGTTTTATAAGGGCCTAAAAGAGGAGTTGAGAGAGGCCCTGCTTTTTGTCTCTGACGGGCCCATCTCCCGGATTTTGGAGATGGCGAAGAGGATTGAGGCCGTCTGGCACACCACTCGGGGCCGGAAACGGCAAGCGGAGGACCAGGGCCGGAGGGCCCGAAATGATCAGCGGCGAGGCACCATACCAGATGGAAGGAGGGCAGAGGAGCAGCCTCGTCAGGAGTTGAGGCAGGAGCCGAGAGAGCAGGTGGTTTTGGCCCCTCAACCTCTCCGGATCCAGGAGATGCAGAGACCCCGGGGTATGGCGTATCCCCCGCCGGAGTGCTTCCACTGTCACCAGGTGGGACATCTCCGGAGAGACTGCCCTATGAGGGGGGCACCACCTCCAGCACCACGGGGTGGCCCACCGGCCCAGCATTTCGGAGGCCGAGGACGCGGCCGAGGATGTGGTTACCAGGGAGGCGACCGCAGGCAGAATGGGGAGCAGATTTACGCTTTGGACTTAGCACAGCCCCGGAACCCGGACAGGGTTATTGCAGGTATGAGAGTAATCTTAATTTTGGATTCATTCATTACTCATATTAAGTGTTAATAGAACTACTAAACGACCTAGGTTAGAAAACCTTACACCAGAGTTTCTTTCAAACTGATTTAGGAATGGTGATGGTGTGCGGCAAGCCTGCCCATACCCTGTTCGACACGGGGGCATCGCACAACTTTGTGTCGGAGGATTTCGTCAAGGACCTGGATCAGATTCGTTGTTATACGGGACTACCCAGGAGGGTGCGCCTCCCCAATGGGATGGAGATCCAGTCCACAGAAAAGTGCCTCCTGGAGGTTACCATAGACGGGTTGACACTCGAGGCCCCGGCGACGATCCTGAGGATGCCGGACTTCGACCTCGTCTTGGGCATGACATGGCTTGTCTGGAACCATGTCCAGATTGATTGCCCAGCAAGGAGGGTCGTGCTGAGCCACAGCGATACTTATGCGACATTCGAAGGTACTACACCGGTCTCTCGTCGCCTGCTTTCATCTATTCAGGCCGTTAGGGCTCATATGCAAGGGGACGAGGTATATCAAGTATTATTCGAGATGACTGAGGAGAAGGACCTGATTGCTAACATTCCGGTGGTTCGTGACTACGCCGATATTTTTCCGGATAAGCTGCCAGGACTACCTCCGCATAGGGATAAGGACTTCCAGATTCAGTTGGTACTGGGGGCTAAGCCGGTATCCAAGGCCCCTTATCGGATGGCCCCAAAGGAGTTGGCGGAGTTTCGGACACAGTTGCAGGAGCTGGTGGAAGCAGGATTTGTTAGGCCGAGCTCCTCATCATGGGGAGCTCCTGTCCTATTCGTAAAGAAGAAGGACGACACTTTACGCCTGTGCATCGACTATCGAGCACTAAATAGGCTGACCGTCCGAAATACCTATCCGCTCCCCAGGATAGACGAGTTTCCTGGGACTTGCCGGTTATTACCGGAAGTTCGTAGAGGGATTCTCTCGAATCGCCATCCCGCTCACATCCTTGACGAAGAAGGAAGTACCGTTCGTGTGGACCCCGCAGTGCCAGACAGCTTTCCAGGAGCTGAAGGATCGGCTAACCTCGGCTCCCATTCTTACTCTCCCCTCGGGGAGGGAGGGATTTCAGGTCTACACCGACGCATCATATCAGGGGATGGGAGCGGTGCTGATGCAGAACGGACACGTCATAGCTTATGCCTCCCGCCAGCTGAAGACCCATGAGAAGAACTACCCAGTGCACGACCTGGAGATGGGAGCAGTTGTATTCGCACTAAAAATATGGCGGCACTACCTTTATGGAGTCCATTGTGACATATACTCTGATCATAAGAACCTTAAGTACGTGGACACGCAGAAGGAACTAAACATCAGGCAGAGGCGGTGGGTGGAGTTCCTTTCTGACTATCAGTATGAGATGCATTACCACCCGGGAAAGGCGAACGTGGTAGCGGATGTACTGAGTAGGAGGGCTGCCACAGCAGGAGCAGAGCCTCAGCTGATGTCTATGGAGCTGCTGCAGAGACTAGAGGACATGCACATTACTCCGGTATCGTCTGATGATCCTGAGCTCTATGAGGAGTACTTGGCCGCGATAGGCGTTACCGATGACATCAGAGACCGGGTCAGAGAGGGACAGAGGCAGGATGCCAAGTTGGAACCCATCTTCCGAGCTCTGGAGGCAGGCACTGCAGGAGACTACACACTGAGGGACGACCTGGTGTGCTTCAGAGGACGGGTGTATATACCGGAGGGAGGCCAGATCCGGGAGGATATTATGACGGAGGCGCACAGCAGCCGGTATTCTGTACACTCGGGGATCACAAAGATGACGGCTGATTTGAAGAAGATGATGTACTGGCCAGGCATGAAGAAGGATGTCTCACACTTCGTGACCCATTGTGAGGCATGTCAGCTAGTGAAGGCGGAGTGCAGGAACCCCGCAGGACTATTGCAGCCACTCCCGGTGCCGGAGTGGAAGTTTGATGACATAGCCATGGACTTCATACATGGGCTTCCCCGGTCTCGGACAGGGAATGACTCGATTTGGGTAATCGTTGATCGGTTGACCAAGGTGGCTCGATTTATACCGATCAGGAAGGATGATTCTGTAGGAGTACTGGTGCGGAAGTTTGTGGAACAATTCATTCGTTATCATGGCGTGCCCAGGACGATAGTGTCGGATCGGGATGGCCGGTTCACCTCCAGGGAGTGGAGATCCGTGCAAGCTTACTTAGGCACGCGGTTGACCTTCAGCACTGCATTCCACCCCCAGACAGACGGGCAGACAGAACGCACCAACCGGACGCTGGAGGACCTTTTGAGGCTATGCATCTTGGACCGCGGGGAACCGTGGGAGAAACTCTTACCCCTTGTCGAGTTCTCCTATAACAACAGCCACCAGTCCAGCATCAGGATGGCGCCTTACGAAGCCTTGTACGGGAGGAGATGCCGGACCCCGCTTTCTTGGGTGCAGAACGAAGATCCGAAAGTGTTGGGGTCAGAGTTTGTTGAAGACACCGAGGCACAGGTGAGGCTGATCAGGGACAGGATGCTCGAGGCACAGAGTAGACAGGCTAAGTATTATGACGCCCGGCATCGGCAGGTGGAGTTCCAGGTGGGGGACCGGGTGTTTCTGAAGATCCGGCCCATGCATGGAGTCTCGCGGGTGCGTGGTCGGAGGAAGAAGCTCAGCCCTAGGTACATGGGCCCTTACAGGATCCTGGAGCGGATCGGACCCCTGGCCTACCGGCTGGAGTTACCCCCAGAGCTGGAAGCGCTGCACGATGTCTTCCACATTTCTTCTTTGAGGAGCGCTCTGCTACGCCCGGAGCAGCAGATTTTGACCACTGAAGGGCCGGTAGCTTCAGACCGGTCGGTTCGTTTGGAGCCTGTGAGGATCGACGACCGAGGAGTGCGGGTCTTGCGACGCAAGAAGGTCCCACTAGTCAAGGTCCTGTGGAGGAACCACGGCCAGGAGGAGCATACCTGGGAGCCACAGGACCTGATGCGACAAAGATACCCCGAGCTATTCAGTCAGGTATACCTCTCGGACCCCTCAAGATGTTAATTTATTTTTCCTGCTTCAAGTATACTAAAGGCTGCTCTAGGCAGATAGAGGCTTATCTTTTGTTTATTGGGGGCTTATCCTTGTTTATTGGGATTTTGGTTTGCCGATTGGGCGAAAGGGTCTTAGATCTAAGTTTTCCCGTAGAATCTAATTTAACAAACAAGGCGTCATAATGGGATGTTACAAGACTCTTTCCTTCGGTAGTAAGACCCGTAGGCCCAACCTTGATTTCGAGGACGAAATCTTTGTTTTGTTTATTGGGATTTGTAACATCCCATTTCCAACTAGACCCTTAAGAGTGGTTTTGGCCAGGACTAGGTCATGACAAAATCCTAGAAAGCCAGAAATGGGCCAAGAGATAGGAGGCCAAGGTGAGGATCACCATGGTCTGCAAATAGTAGAATTTTGAACAATGGTTTAGAATGACAATGGGGCTTCACCATGGCCCCAAGACCCTACCACAACACTCCCAAACATTTTGGGAGACCCATTAGAGCCATCAGGACCCATTGGGGTCAATCAAAAAGACCCAGTTGACCAAGGTCAACCCTAGCCCTAAATGGGTCAAACTAGCCTACTTAGGGCCAACTGACCTACTCCTAACCTAAAGGACCCCTCCTATGCCCTCCTAACCCTAAAGTGAAGTCAAATGGCCACTAAGGACACATAGGGGTCAGCCCTAGAGGCCAGGTTGACCCAAGTCAGCTCAAACCCTAACCTGGTCAAAGTACCCTTACTAAGGGTATGTGACCTCCAAGGTACAGGGTAACCCTACATAACCCTACCTAGACCCTAAGGGAAGCCAATGGGTCACCCAGGACACAATGGGGTCAACCTAGATGGTCAAATTGACCAAGTCAACTCTCATTTGGGTCAAGTCAAACTTAGCCCAAAAGGGCTAACCCAAGCCCAAGCCACTTCTCCCTTAGGCTAAACCCATTCCCATGACCATCATAATCTAGTGGGCTGCATTTAGTTTGTAAGGCTGACTAGTCAACCAGGGGTGACTAGGAGAGAGAAAGGAGCTCCTCTCCATGATAATGGAGGAGAGAGAAAACAAGGAAGAAGAAGGGGGAAGTGAGAGGCCGGCCAAGGGAGACTAACAGCCACCCATTATGGCTGCAATCAACTCCTCTAGGAGAGAGGAGTTGATTCCAGCCGTTTCCCGGCCACCAAGGGGTGGGTTCAGCCCCCCTCCACACAACCCGAGCCACACCTTTAATGGTGTTAATGGCCATTGAAGAACCAGCCTCTCCTCTCCCCCATTTGCCATTTAAACACCTTCAGGGAGCCGAGGGGATCATTTTAGAGCATTTACCTGGAGGAGACGAGCCATTCCACTGTGCAGTTGCAGAAGCCGAGCGCCGCCGCCGTCGTCAATGGCATCCCGCCGCTCCTCTCGCATCCAGGCCGCCAGGAAGGTCCTCCTCCTCTCCTTAACCCGCGGGTAGATCCTAGGAATCATTAGGCATGAGTTTCGGGCTCAATTGAGCCCGATCCAATCCGGGATTTCTCCTGGTTTCGGCAAGAAAATCTCTTGCTATATCCGCCGGAAAACGCCTCTCCGGCGGCGGAGCCGCCGCCTGACGACAGCCACCACCTCAACGGAGGTGTTGGTGGCGGTGGCCGGCCGGGGAAGGGGCTGGATCGCCAGCGGCAGGACTTGGAAATCGCTCCAGGCGGGACGAATCTCAGCCGTCGGCTCAAGGAAGACGATGACCAGATGCCGTTGATCCTTGCGCCAAGATTCGTGCTGCATCAGTATTAAACTTTAGGAAAATAAATGTTATTTATTTCATTCTGTCACACCTTTGGCATTTAATGTTTTAATTTTTTTAAAATAGCTAGAGGCTCTGTATGAGAAAATGATCAACACATGAATTGTAGCCCTTCCTGTCGACTTTATTGTAAAATTGGTTTTAACCCATTTAGGCTTCTGGTTTGACCAGGGCACCCATTTTGGTGGGACATACCCTTAGGGCTAGGCAGTCACTAAATTGAGTGCCCACTCTTCACCCCTAGCCCAAATTAGCTGAAATTTTGGCAGAGAGTCTATCTTAGGTATACCTAGGGCCTGCCCAAAAATGGGAATTTTTGGAGAAAATATTTCTATAGTTTTTGTAAATATTTAATAATTATGTGATAAATTTAATAGGTGCCCTAAACACCTCTAAACCCTCCCAAATTTTGGTGAGTGGTCCCTGGGTTCCAATTAGGTACCTATATAAAATTTCATTTAAGTTGGATGTGTTTTGAATAGGTTTTGACCCAACCCTAGCTATACCTAAAAAGGGGCATTTTGGTCAAAAGTTGCACTTTTGATTTTGAGTGACCAAATCACCTCAACAGAGGCTGAAATTTGGGCCACTGACTTGTTAGGGCACTCATCACCTCCCTATGGAATATGGGACAGTGAGGAATAGATTTGCCCTAAGTTCCTAGGTCAAACCCTAAGGAGGGACCTTTTGGGCTTGTGAAGGGTATGAGTCCTAAACACCTTGGATGAACTCCAAATTTTGCAAGGTGGTTCCTAGGATATATAGAACCCTCTGGTAAAAATATTAGCAAAATGTGAAAATGGTAGGGCCCCCAAAACCCTAACCCTAGCTTAGGTCCTAAAACTTGTAGTGTAGGTTTAGGTTAGCTAAACACCTTGAAACTTAACCAAATTGGGGTAGTGAGGGGATTAGGGTGTTTTGGACCTCTGATATTTTACTTGAGGAGTTTTGATTAAAATTGGTAGTACTTCATTTGTTAATTACCAAAAGGCCCAAAATGATGTTTAATTTTATTAAGGATGCTATGTGCTTTAAAATATGATGAAACTTGGTCAGATGTTATTATAGTTCTAGTTGATCATCTCTAAATTTTATCACAATTTACAATTAAATTTATTTGGTACCTCCTTCATTAATTTCAGAAATGGGCTTTGGTAAGAAAAATTCATTATGGTTGATATATCTGATTAAAAATCATGACACTTAGGTTTTGAGGTATTTAGGCCCCAAGATACTTGTATGAATTTATTTATAATTTTTAGAGGTCTGTTTTCAGAACTTTCTTTACAAGGCCATATTTTTGAGGATAGGTTAATTAATTAGTTTGGGCAATAATTCTTTCAATAAGAATTATGAAAGTTTACATAGAGGTTCCATAGGCCCTCACCATCATCCTGGAATTTTCTCTGAATTGTTGGAAGTATTTTCATTGTACATCCCCTTTTTATGAATTATTTGGAATAAATTCAAAATACAATTTAAGGGCTAAAATCTTGCTGGAAAATTTGGAACTTCTGGATTTTTAGATGATTACCCACCTTACATTTACCATAATATTTGTGGAGCTTTATGTTGCTTAAATCTTGTACTTCCTGTTCAACCTTGGAACTTTTGGTTTATAAAATAAATAAATAAATTAGTATTTAAATCATAAAAATTAGGAAAATGTGGATTCAGTCTGCATATGCCCATATGAACTTCTAATAATTTTTACATGAGCATTGGATGAACATATGACATACTTCCCTTTCTACGGTCATTTTAGCTTAAGTGGTCTACATTTAGTAAAACTGCAGAAAATCAGTTGGGACATGAATTAGGGCACATTTGATGAGTCTTGATTGGGTTGCTGGAAGGATAAATAGATCTAGGTGCGTCTTTGGAAGATGAGTGAGTAAGTTGTGGTTCTGTCTAGGGTTATCGGCGTTCGGGTCCGACGAAAGATCGTCCTACCCAAGGAGGGTTGGAGTCAAAATACCCTAGGATTAGCATATCGAAATATGAGAAAATAAAGGGTAAGGGAATCAACCAATAATAAAATAAGTACCTTGCGAAAGGGAACGCTGGGCGTAATCCCAACATAGTTCCTAGTGCCCCTTGAGAGCCCTTCACAGGGAATACCGGGGGCAGTCCTGGGTTAACGTAAACTGTTTAACAAGCTAAAAAGAGTAACTTAGTAATTAGGGTTGCACATTCCACAACACTGATGGCACTAGAGGTTGGATAGGAGCTTCGGCTCGGATGGCTAAAAGGCGGACCTTGAGTCCGGGGAGCTTCGGCTCGATTGCTTGAGACGGACGTGTTGGTCCGGGGAGCTTCGGCTCGGTTCTTGATTACGCTAATTTGCATGTGCATAAGGGGAAAGAAAATTAAGGTGGTGGGTCTTCGGTATTGGAGGGTCGATGCACCGACACCAATACGATGACTCGGCAAGTGTGGTTAGCACTTCGCCAACAGAAGTCCGGTGCGCCAGCCGGCAAGAGTACGCAGGAGTCCGCTTCGTGCACCAAGCGTTGAGGCGTACGATAGGTCTGACCGGTAGTGCTTTACTGGTTTAGAGGTGGGCGAGGCCCAACCCACCGCTTCCGTCTGCCACTACGGAGGTATCCTGGGAGGTTACGGCTCCAGAAAGGGGGAACTAAAGGTCTGTGTGCACAGAGTCGGGTGTGTGTGTTGCACTTGCATGTCCATCATACCCACTTGCATGTCATAGCATAATCGTTACCTTAAACCTTGACACCTAAAGTATAAGTGGAATGAGACGCTTATACTTTAGGACCTGCTACACGACCCCTTAGTCTATAAGCTTGTGTGGGCAAGTTTATAAATTAAGGTTAATTTTGATATATTTAGTTACTGCTGTTTGACCGCTGACACCCCAACGTATAAATCGGTATGGGACTTTTTATACGATGGGAGCCTTGCAAAAGACCCCTTGGCTTATGTGTTTTTCACATAAGCGAAGGTTACATTTCATATTACAGCTTATTGTCTTTATATGCTATAGAACTTGCTAGATTAGGACCGCTGCCATCTGCTTTTGATATTCTCCACCTTCAAGTCCTCCCCTTTCTTCCTCTCCGCTCGGTGCCTAGGAGCCGTGGGGGAAGGAATGGGGGATGATAGGACTTAGTCTTTTAGACTAACGATTTTCGAACCGCATCATTTAGGGGATCGCGGAGACCAGCATGGAGGAGCAGCCCCAGAGACCGGTGCGCTTGGAGGTGGGGCAGTCTAGCTCCGGAGTTCACACAGCCGGGACCGTGAGTCTCGACCCTGAGCAGTTTTCTACTTTTGTTTCTGCATGAGAGATCTTGTAGTGAGGATTTGATGTACCGGGCATAAGCCCGTTTTTGCTACTCTGATGTTATTTGCTGTGGACACTCCCTTCGTGGAGTTGTATTTATTATGTCATGTGATTCTCCGTGGACTGCAGTTTCTGTTTCCTTCATTATTCTGCTACTTTTCTGTGATCGAATTGGCCGGCAGAATCGGCGCTTTGTGGTGATGACCCTTCAGGGCGTGAAGGAGTCACCGCAAAACGGCGGTTCTGGGCCTAAGACCCCGGCGTCGAAAAAGAAAAAAAAAAGGGGGTCTTACAGGGCATAATTGGTATTTTTGAATGTTTCACCAAAGACAACTTCTCCTTTATAACAGTGAAAGATATATATATATATATATCTATACTATATTAAAAAGAACTATCAACTTAAGCTATTTGACTAGCTAATTAAGACATCTAATCAATCGTAGCCGTTCATCTTAACCCCCATCAACTGTACTCCCCCATTTTGCGTTGAGATCCCTCGCCATCGCTCTCCTTCGCCCCGACCCCTCTACCATCGCGATCCTCTCCGCCAAAACGAAGGTCCGGACCCTCTCCTCTCTCCACCAAAACGAAGGTCGCAACTCCTCATGCTCTCCCCCGCACCAAGCAACTAGGTAATGGTTTCTCCTCCTAACCCCGATCCCTCAGTCTCATCTTCTCTGCTAGGGCATCAAATAAATGTCATTACATAGAGGGAGGAATAAATAGATGACTGAACACTCGCAGTCTGCAACCAAGATCGCTTCTCACCAACGACCATGCCTTTACCTCTCTTCTTCCATCCTCATCGTGAAAGTTAGTCCAACATTCAAAGATCGAAAAAGGTTAGTCAAACATTCAGAGAGGAAAAACGCTAAATTTCACCTCCACCACACTTCCAGTTTTATTTTTTAAAATACTTCCCAGTTTTCAATTTCATTTTCTTAAAATTTTTCCAGTTTATATTCCGGCTCATCTTAGGTTCCTGCATCGGTTTTAACACCTATCGTCCAAAGACCAACATAAGAAAGAGGGGATCACCCATGGATGCCCATTGGACACTTCCACGCCCTCCCATGTATGCCCAATGGCACACTTCCAGGCTCAATTTTTTATTTTCTCTGATGCATCAAAGTCCAGCCACAGGAGAAATTTTTGTGTTCTATCATTTGTTTCATACTTCTTAGGACACATTAACTTTTTCAATTTGCTTCAAAGCTCTCAATTTCACTTGGATTTTTGAGGTTTGTGCTTCCCTTATGCGTTCCAGCATGACAACTATTGACTCACTGAAATTGTTTTGTACAACATGCTTTTTTGGGTCATTTATACTTCTACAATTATTGGTCACTTAATATGTTGCGATATATTTGCCGTTTTACTTTTTAGCATTTTTAGTATTTTTATTCTTCGTTTAGGGCTTGCAATCCTGTTGGAACATATGTTGTGCTTTACTTGAGAAGCAGAAAATTTCAATTGTCAAATTGAGGCTTAAAGAAGCTTCATTGTAACAACAGACCAGAAGTCGATTTTTTGATAATTAAGGGGTTGAAAAATTTAATTGTAATTATTGTTGAAATAAGAATGACATCTATTTTCATTCTAAATTATGTGTAATTTAGCTCCAAAATAGTATTGCCTTCATAACTGCATTTATTTTCATTCTTAATTAAACATTTAGAGTAAGTCAGAATATGATTTCTTCTAGGATATTTTTGATTATTTCTTCAAAAGGGAAAAAATATCATGTCAAGTACATGCGTAAGATGTTGCACCCTCTAAGATCCGGGCGCAACCCACTTATATGTAAGCTCAACCTGTTTAGATGAGGGTGCATCCTGCTTAGATGCAACGTCCGTTAGGAACTTAGGTCCTGCATCATGGAAGCTTTCTCTCGAGGCGTTTTATCACAGTCGACCATAATTTATTCTAGAATTACACAATCCAGAGTCATGAGACTACGCACGTGAAAAACATGGTGTTCAAAGGAGATATTTTATTGTCTCCAAATGTTGTCGACCGTCGAATGTTGCCACCCATGACAAATGTTGTCTGTCGCGACAAAAGTTACCCCCACGACAAATGACACCCACCGCGACAAATGTCGCTCACATAACAAATGCCGTCACCATGGCAAATGTCATCCACCACGACAAATGTCTCCCCAACAACAAATGCCGCACTCACGACCAATGTCGCATCCACGAGACAACGACCATTGTCCCCCCCACGACAAATGTCTCCCCACGAGAAAAGTCACACCCACGAGAAATGTTGCACCCTCGACAAAAGCCCCCTGGCCAAAGGGAAGGAGAGCATTCAGTTGATGATTTAATAAATTTTATTTTTCCCTAATATGCAAATGTACAATATCGACAGTAATGATGTCGAGTACATGGAGACAAGGGCCCTGATAAATCCATTGAATGAAGATGTTAACAACCTGAATGAAAAATGCATGTTTATGTTCCCGGGGGATAGTACAACTTACTATTCTTTTGACTCTATCTCTGATGATAACCATAACTTATATCTCTCATAATTTTTAAACTCAATTAATCCCAGAAATCTACCCCCGCACAAACTAACATTAAAGCGTGGCAGCCCCATTATGCTCCTCCGAAATATAGATTCGAAAATTGGTTTATGCAACGGCACTATACTAATATGTCGTAGATTTGGAAGAAATATCATTGAGGCAAATATATTGGTAGGACATTTCAAGGGTTTAAGAGTTTTTATTCCACGCATACCACTTAAGAGTGCAGAGAATTACAAGATGCCGTTTGAACTAACGAGAAAACAATTTCCTGTCAGATTGAGCTTCGCTTTAACAATTAACAAGTCTCAGGGACAAACGATAGGGAATATCGGGATCTATCTTCCAAATCATGTATTCAGTCATGGTCAATTGTACGTTGCTTTATCTCGAGTGGTTTCAACACATACCACAAGAGTATTAGTAAAAAACTATGTTATCGAGGGTCATGAAGGCGTGTTTACTAAAAACGTGGTATTCAGAGAAATATTTGATCAAGTTGACTCCACAACAATGAGAAGCGCGGTATGATATCAAATACAACTAAATTTTATTTCATAAATAAGAACTACTTCAATTGGTCGAAGACTAAAATAAAGATTCATTTTCATTGCTCACTGCAGAATTATGACGTTGATTGTTTTTAGCTATATTTTCAAGATCTCGCTGCGTATGATCTCATGGTGCCTCTGATTGAATATGCACAAGGTACAGTAAAGTTCTGATATTCTTTGTCATAGCAGATTGTTTTTTGCAGAAAGACTGAAATTTAAAATTAATGTACTTATTTTTAAAAATTTCTATTTTTCAGATCATACGTTCTGTTAGATGATTAAAAGACTACACTTCATTTGGGTTAAAATGATGGGCATGAGGATATCAATTGTGGTATATGTTCAGGTAAGATGCATGTATGTTTTTGTGAATGTGTTTTGTAAAGAACTTATATTGTTATAAAATCATCATATCTTTAATGAATTCAAAAACTATATCGTCAATATCATTTTCTATATAACCAAACATTGTTGAGACTAATTTATAGTTGGAAGTCATTCTTAGATGATTATTGTTCCCCATGACAAATGTCGCACCCACGGCAAATGTCGCACCAGTCGACGAATGTCGCACCCACGGCGAATGTCGCACCGACGACGAATGTCGCACCGACGACGAATGTCGCACCCACGACATATATCGCACCCACGATATATGTCGCACCCACGACATATGTCGCACCCACGACATATGTCGCACCCACGACATATGTCTCACCCACGACATATGTCGCACTCACGACATATGTCGCACCCACGATATTTGTCGCACCCACGACATTTGTCGTACCCACCACATTTGTCTCACCCACGACATTTATCGCACCCACGACATTTGCCCTCAGGGCCGAAGGCCCGTGCCTGTCACTCGTATATATATATATATATATATATGAGATTGCTGTGATGCTTTTCTTGTTTTGTATGTATTACTAATATATATATATATGATAACTTATTCCTAGTGTTATATCTAAATGTTTCAATGATGACAAGATTATCTGCCATAGCATAATTTTACAGTCATATTATGATTTTATTGTTAATGTACCTTACCATTGATGTGTATTCTGTAAACTCTCCGCCGGAACACAAGACATGATCGAGGGAAGTTTTATGCCCAGAACAACCACCTTATGGTATCATCAGCACAAAGGCTAATATATATCACAAGTCGCCTATTCTGCCGGCTAATTTCCGATATCACAAATGCCAACCCAAAAATTAGAAAATCATAGAATTCATGATCTACAAAAAAAAGATAAATGTCCAAAGTAGTACATCATTAGAAGAAGCTACATCAAATACTTTAATATCAAAGCACAAAACTGCATGAAGGCTATATATTTACGCTCCAAAATCACATCGATCAGAAAAGGAAGTGAGGGTATCATCGTATCAGGCTTTGTCAGCCTAGCCTGGCTGTCCTCCTGCACAAGGTGCTAATGCTTCCCCTCTTGTGGGGTACCATCCTAAAATGGTAGACGTAGCAACCATTAGTCATAAAGACTAAGTAACTATCACATCCGCTCACCCCAGCGACTCTTAGGCACCGGGCAGAGGAAAAGAAAGGAGAGCATAATATAATAATAATATATATACAAAATCAAATGACATGAGAGAATTATGTATCCAAAATACATGTACAAATAACATGTCAATAGTAAATGGGTAACAACACTAGTAATCAATATATGAAAAGGTACATCTACTCTAACAACATAGCAATCATAAGTACAGAATTTAACTTATAAAAATGCTCATACAGATTTACAAGTTAAGGATCAGGTAAATCAAAGTAAATCATCATATAAAAGTGTCTAACTGCTAGCATGGAAGAAGCCTTTGGGAGTGAGCACCATTGGACCAAGCCTAACTGCCCAAGGTCTAACTGCTAGCTCCCGTTAGTGTGATGACGGGCGAGCCCATAGACCTACCATTTTAATCCTCAACGCAGGATCATATACCGTGCGTCAACACTAGCACACCAATGCAAATCACACTTACCATGCCATCATGCTTTCAAGGGCTCCAACCGAGACCCTTCATATCATAACGAACACTGTGCTCCAAAGCACGCGAGGGTCCACTTTTAACATAGGATGGCAGTCCATCTTAATACTACAATAGTCCCTCACTACTACCCGTAGAGAGTTAACATAACTCTATGTAGTGGACTATAATAGTCATTCCTTCAACACTTGAGATCAAGGCTAAGCTCATCATATGGGTATGAGTGTATACCTCATCTAACCCATTTCTAGAATTATCATATATATATATATATATATATATATATATATATATATATATATATATATATATATATATATATATATATATATATATATATATATATATATGTTATATTTATTCAATCGTCTCTACCGAACTTCGTCCCACAAACCTCCATGTAATCGCATCAAGCTCTTCCCCAAGCTTATTAATCTTGGAAGGGGTGGTCACATTGTCATCAACTATTTAACCATCCGATCTGTCGAATAATCAATTTGTAGAATGATGAAATCATCCGAAAATTAATACATCATATCTACGCGCCACAGTTTACTAAAACTGGAATTTGGGAAGCCACATTCCACTAATAATTACGAGCAACTCCAAATCAGAAAGTTATTTTCACGGGCTATAATTTTCGTATTGAGCTTGGGGTCCAAATCCAAATCCATCACCCCTAAAATTGGGTTTCAGCCTAGCTATGTACACTTAAATAGAACTCAACCTGCACTTACATTACTACAGTCCAACAAATTTATCAGCATGTAACCATCCATTGGAAAGGTATTTTTGAGTGTACAACCTTTATGTTGAGATCAAGACCTAAATCAGATTATTCCTGAAATCAGCATTAAATTTTGTTGCTTACAAAAATAGATTTCTATACAACACTTTTTCATGCATCATAGAGATCGACGAATTACATCGGTTCATCTCCTTCCTCCAGCCATCACACAAAGCACATCCAACTTCTCTCTTCACTTCCTCCCTCATTTGACCATGGAACTTCACGAGATCAAGTCCGCCATCTTTGTAATGAAGAGAGGAGATGATTGAAGATATTCACGCGGCGATCGACGCCCTAGAAAGGAAGTTCTAGCATGGTTACTTACTAGGAAATCTCCATTAAACTCCCAAATCAAGCTCTCTTGAGCCGATGTATCTCTTACACTTTATATCTAAAGATCTAGCACCAAAGGAGAGGATAGGAAGCTCACCTAATTTCCGCCCATGAATCGGGTTCTCCTCTGTTGGATCCCTAGTTTGATTTGGGCTAGGTTCACTAAGTTAGGATGATGTGACCCAACATGTATAGCCAGGGTCATGGTTATGTCCTAGAGTCTAGGCCAAGTCCTCACAGTAACAACATCACATGGACAAGCCATCATCAGACTGCCAGAGACTCAAGACTTAGAGTTTTTCCAGAGATTCAGAGATTTCTCAAGAAACTAAGTAAAATAAGTTCGATGTTCGTCGAACTCAGGTCGGTGATTGTCGTTCTCAGCTCGACGATCTTAGAGAAATATTCTCTGAGCTGAGCGCTCGATAAACTTCAGTCATAGATCGACAATCCTTGGACTCCACCTTCAGAATTCTAAGTCCAAACTGTTCTCTAGTCTCAGGTCGACGAACTCAGTTCTCTGCCCGATGAATTCTAGAACCAGAAGACTTGTGTCGACACTCAGAGTATATGTCAACACCAAATGAGTCGACACTAGAAGAACGTGTGTCGACACCCAAATCATCAGTCGACACACAGAATATTTGACAACTCCAGAATAGTTGCTGAACTCCAGTCGACGAACACATTTACCAGATAGATGAACTTCAGACACAGAATAAGCAAAAGAGACATCAGTTCAGTTTCCAGCTCGACGATCATGGAACTCAGCTCAACGAACAGAAGCAGTCTTATCGACGAATACAACATCTCAGCTCGACAAACTGTGGACTCAGTTCGACGATTTCTGTCATCTGTTCGATGATTCCAGACTTAGTTATTTCCGGCCTTCTGTCCCCACTCTAATGCAATAATTCCTGAGTAATTAATGCTCTAACATTCTCTGAATGTAACTGTTAGAAGGAGCATTAATTATGGTCTTCTCCAGGATTACTGTCTTGCCATTTTTCCATGGGACAGTTGGGGAAATAAATCAATGCCATTTATTCTCAAGGCTGTCAGCATTAATTGCAGATGAATTCAAATTTTTGAAGGACAAATCTCGACAGAAAAAATAAATGAAAAGAAGAGAATAACAGGCATAATAAACAATCAAGGATCATTAAGAAAGTTTTACACATAACACATTGTACTCAGAGGCATACAGAGATTACAGAGACACAGAGAAATAATCAGTCTTGAACAATCCGCTTTGTCAACAAGAAGCATTCTCTGATACAGAGAAGCCCTCGACTAGAAGCTCATCAGTACCTGAAGAAGAAGAACAACAATACCTATATCTAGAGTCTTCTTTCTTCAAGCACTCCAGGACACTTCAAAAGGACAACATCAGTCTCATCTGTCAAAGAAGTTCCTGAAGATTATTGCTGGTCGAGAATTCAGTTTGAAGACCTATCACCCTAAAGCTTAGCTCCTATTTTTCCCTGATTAATTCTACATCTCATGGGGAGCCATAAGCTATAATCAAATCCACAGTCTTCTCAGTTGTATATTGACAAAGAGAAGACAAAATCATCTTTCACCCCCCCACTGTTTAAAGGGTTGTCATCTCCCTTCAAAAGTGATTCCTTGGTTGCAAGTCTACTGATCAAAAGACTTGAGTTGGTTTTTGAGCACCTGATCAAAAGCTCATTGGTGTCAGGCACCTGATCAAAAATCTGAGTGGATTCCTACCAAGGGTGGTAGAAGAGTGGATGTCCCCAGGTCGGGGAACCACTATAAAATTCTTGTGTCGTATGGTTGCCCCTTTTTCTTTTATTTTTGATGTGCTTGTGCTTTATGTTTATTGTATGCTTGCTATATTTATTTCTGCACTTTTAATTTACAGCAGAAGCTGTAATAGCTGTTAAGAATTATTTAAGAATACTCTATTCACCCCCCTCTAGAGTATTTCAGATCTAACTCTCACTTTCAATTGGTATCAGAGAAGGTTCCTTTGGTTGTACAAGTTAAATCTTGAACCAAAAGTTCCTAAGTTAGATCTATCTTATTTCATTTCATTTTTAATAGTTTTACACACACAGCATGGCATTGAACAAGGACTATGCAAGCACCAGACCTCCAGTGTGCAACCTTAATAGGTTTGCCATCTGGAAGGCAAGAATTAGGATGTACATGAATTATATTGATGAAGACATCTACAATTCAATCTTGACAGGTCCACCACAAGCATCCACCTATACAACACCTACAAGTTAAACAACAGTTCCACCACCTGAGTGGACTGAAACTCAAAGAAAGGCAAAAATTGCAGATGCCAAAGCTATGAATATCCTGGCACAAACTATATCAGATGATATTTTCCAGAAGGTTGCTGAGTGCACCTCAGCAAAAGCCATTTGGGATTCCCTAAACCAAATGGTGGAAGGATCAGCATATGAGAGAAAGGATAGGATATCAAATCTTATATCCCTATATGAGAACTTTAAGAAGGAAGAAGATGAGATAGTTTCTGATATGTACAATAGGTTAAGCTCAATTATCAATGAGCTAAAAACCTTGGATAAGAACATCACTCTTACTGAATTGAATGACAAGATCCTGATGTGCTTTCCAAGCTCATGGGATACAAGAATCTGGCCCATCAAGGAGGCAGATGCCTGAATGAGATTTCAACTGAATCTCTATTAGGCAAACTGAATTCATATGAACAGCCAATAAAGACCAGGGAGGCAGCTGAACAAAGAACACCTCCAGCAGCAAGAAGAGAACAAAGTATTGCCTTCAAAGCCACTAAAGAGACAGAGACTGCAACATCAAATGAATAGCTCATGAGTCTCTTTGCTAAAAGATTCTACAAGATGGCCAGAAAGGATTTCAGGAGATAGTCATCAAGAAATGATAAAAAGCCAAAATATGACAAGACACCAACCAAAGAAATTGTGTGCTATGGATGCAGGAAGTCTGGTCACTTCCTCTCTGAGTGTCCAGAGAACCAGAAGAAAGAGAAGAGAAGAGAGAAGGAAACTAGAAGACAACACACCAGCATACCCTCTTCTAGTAAGCACAAGAAGAAGGAAAAGAGATTTATGGCTGAGACCTGGAGTGAGACAGAAGATGAGTCAACATCTTCAAGCTCCAGTGAGGATAAGGAAGAAGCAAGAGCAAAGGAGGTTTGCCTCTTGGCAATTGATGCCTCCAGAAGTTACTCAGAAGAAGAAGAGTCTGAAGATGAAGGAGTGTCTGAATCAGAGGCAAATCAGGTATTGTCCTCCTTTGACTACAACTCTGAAACATTTAAATCTGATTTCAAGTTAATGTGCATAGATTTGATTAATTCTGAAAAAGAAATTAAAATTATTAGGGAAAAATTAGGAAACTTAGAGGATGTTCAATCTGAAAACATTAGGTTAAGAGATGAATTAACCTTAGCAAATGAAAAAATAATTTCACTAAAAACTAAGCTTTGTGAGGCCAAACAACTTGAGGAAACTCTCAATGGGAGAAGCCTCAAGCTGATGGATATCACAAGTATTGTTAATGTCAGACTTAATGGCAAGCAAGGCTTGGGTGCTCCATCATGTTTGCCCCCCATTCTCAGGAAGAACATTTTATCAACCCCAATAAAATTTGTATCTGCTAAAGGGAAAGAAATAGTAAATGACAAACAAACATTAGAAAAGATCCATAAGACAGTAGGACAGAAAACCAAAAACCAGAAAACACCTAGTAAAAACAAGGTTCAGCAATTTTCGTCGAACTCCGATCGATGAAATGGGACCAGTTCGTCCAACCCAGATCAACGAACTCTGAACGCAAACTATAGTTACATTTATTCGTCTAACTGTGATCGACGAACTCTGTATGGTTTGTCGAGCAGAGGTCGACGAACGTGGGGCACAAATAATGAACATGTTCATTCTCTGGGCAGAGATCGATGATTTCAACCCAATTCGTCGAACTCTGGTCGACGAACTTACAGAAATTCGTCGAACCCAGGAAGGCTTAATCAAAACTATAATTCCAACATCAACTTAAATATTTCTAAGAAACCATTTAATCCACTAGCTGAATGGATCATACCACTTAGGAGATATCACCCCCTAGGATACAAGTTCCAACCTGAATTCTCTATTATTTCCAGCTTCTCTTATCAGCAATACAAAGGACCCAAGGTGACCTGGGTCAAAAACCATTAACTGTCTTCTATTGCAGGTGAAGAGTTGTCCAAGGGTAAATCAAACTTTGTACCTGGACAATGTCTTCTCCAAACATATGACTGGCAGCAAGGACATCTTATCCAACTACAAGTCCAAGCTGGGGCCAAAGGTTATCTTTGGTGACTCCAAATGTGGTCAGTCAGAAGGATTTGGAGAAGTAAGAATAAGAGCTGTCACATTCAAAAAGGTGACATATGTAAGTGAACTCAAGCATAACCTCATCTCCATAAGTCAGTTATGTGATGATGGTTATCAGGTATACTTTAACCCATCCACTTGTTCTATTATTGATAAAAACAACCAAACAGTTTTAATTGGAAATAGACAAGGTAACATATACTTAGTAAATTTTCTTTCTGCCAAAACTGATATCTGTTTACTTAATTTAACTAGTAATCAGAATGACTTATGACACAAGATTAGGTCTTGTAAATCTGAAAAACATTTCTAGGCTATCTAAACACAACCTTATTAGAGGTCTACCTTCTAGTCCCTACAAGAAGGAAGGTCTCTACATGGCTTGTCAATTAGGCAAGCAAACTAAAACTAGTTTTAAATCAGTTAATAAGAGTCATTCACTTAGGATTTTGTACTTGCTACATTTGGATCTCTTTGGACCCATTACTGTATAAAGCCTAGGAGGGAAATCCTACACTTGGGTTATATTGGATGACTTCTCCAAGTTCAGTTAGGTATTCTTTCTGAGATCTAAGTTAGATACCTTCAAGGTTCTTACAGATTTTCTCAGGACCATACAGATTGAGTTCTCTACTCATGTTGCATTGATCAGAAGTGATCATGACACAAAGTTTGAGTCTCTTCTTATGCATGAGTTCTGTGAGAAGGAAGGTATCAGGCATTGCTTCTCAGCTCCTAGAACTTCCCAACAAAATGGGGTAGCTGAAAGTAAAAGTAGGACATTCATTGAAGCTGCAGGTACATTGCTTGTAGATGCTTACATGCCCCTAAACTTTTGTGCAGAGGCTGTAAGCACAGTAAATTATGTCCTGAATAGGAGCCTAATTCACAAACTAAAGAACAGGACTCCCTATGAATTGATTAAAGGGAAGAAACCTAAAAGCAACTACTTCAAAGTATTTGGATGCTTATGTTACATTCATAACAACAACAAAAAATACATTAGAAAGTTTGAGGCTAAGGCTGAAGAGGGAATGTTTCTGGGATATTCCCAAGTAAGCAAGGCCTATAGGGTTTTTAATAAATCAACATTAAAAATTGAAGAGTCCATTCATGTTTCATTTGATGAGACTAACATGTATTGCAAGGAGAAAGAAGTTTCTACCAATAGCAACTTGCAGGTACCCCACTTGTGTGAGACCTTGGATGGACTAAACCTCACCCAAGAGGTTCTAACTCATCCCTCTCCATAAGCCATTGAAGAAAGTGAAGAAGAAGAAGCTGAAGAAAATGAATCTCTACCAACAGCAAATACAATTCCACAGGAGGAATTAATTCTAAATGCTGTTGCACAACCAACTCCACCCACTGATTTTGTCACACTTAGGGATCACCCCATATCTCAAGTGATTGGAGACATATCAGTAGGTGTATAGACAAAGCATCAACTCACCCAAGATTTGATGCATGCCTGTTTTCTCTCTCAGGTTGAACCTCTATCCATTCATGATGCTGAGCAGGATCCCGATTGGATCCTTGCAATGTAGGAGGAACTAAATCAATTTGAGAGATGTAGAGTTTCGTATTTAGTTCCAAGACCCCAAAACTACTCAATTATTGGAACCAAATGGGTTTTCAGAAACAAGCTGGATGCCCAAGGAATCATTTTGAGAAACAAGGCTAGGCTTGTTGCTCAAGGATATAGGCAAGAAGTAGGAATTCATTATGATCAAACCTTTGCACCTGTTGCAAGGTTGGAAGCCATAAGAATATTCCTTGCCTATGCAACATACAAGAGATTTAAGGTCTTCCAAATGGATGTGAAGAGTGCTTTTCTAAATGGAGTGCTAAAAGAAGAGGTTTATGTAGAACAACCTCCAAGTTTTGTTTCTCCAACTTACCCCTCTCATGTTTTTAAATTGCATAAGGCTATTTATGGTCTAAAGCAAGCTCCAAGAGCTTGGTATGCGACCTTAGCTAGTTTTCTATTAGAGCATAAATTTACAAGAGGAACTATAGATAAAATACTTTTCACTAGACATCATAAGGACCAAATCTTATTAATACAAATCTGTGTGGATGATATTATATTTGGCTATACAGATTCCAAATTATGCAAGAGGTTCTCTGACCTCATGTATTCCAAATTTGAAATGAGTAGCATGGGTGAGCTTTCCTACTTCCTTGGTCTCCAAGTGAAGCAGATCCCTGATGACATCTTCATCTCTCAAGCAAAGTATGCTAAAGAACTTCTAAAGAAGTTTGGGATGGCTGATGCCTCAGCAAAGAAAACACCCATGGCTGCCAATGTTGTTGTGGACTCTGATGTACCAGGGAAACCTGTGGATCAGAAACTTTATAGGGGCATTGTTGGGTCCCTATTATACCTCACAGCAAGTAGGCCAGATATTATATTTGCCACATGTCTTTGTGCTAGGTTCTAGGTGAACCCTAAAGAATCTCACCTAATTTTACTAAAAAGGATCTTGAGATATATAAAGAGTTTTCCTAATATAGGCCTATGGTATCCTGCTGAATCAGAATTTATGCTAACTGGATACTCTAATGCTGATTTTGATGGATGCAGGGTAGATAGAAAAAGTACTTCAGGGACTTGCCAGTTCCTGGGTATGAGATTAGTATCTTGGTTTTGTAAAAAGCAAACATCAGTGTCAACCTCAACTGCTGAAGCAGAATATATTACAGCAGGCAGCTGTTGTTCACAGATGCTTTGGATACAAAATTAACTTCTAGATTATGGGTTCAACATAAATAATTCAACCCTACTCTGTGATAATACAAGTGTTATAGCCATAACCTAGAATACAGTTCACCATAGTAGGACAAAACATATTGACATAAGACATCATTTCATTAGAGGGCGTGTAGACAAAAATAAAATCAAGCTTGTCTATATCTACACTGATTTACAAAGGGCTGATATATTCACCAAACCTCTGGATGAGAAAAATCATATGTTCTTTATAAATCAACTTGGAATGATCAATGGAGAAGACTTTATTTAATTTCTGTCTGCACTCGACGAATTTTCCAAAGTTCGTCGACCGGAGTTCGACGAACCGGGGAAAGATTGAGAGATATTCGTCGAACGGAGATCGGCAAACTCTCTGTGAGTGAAACAATTTTCATCAAACGGAGTTCGACGAACTTACTTCAGAAGATATTTGTCGAACGGATTTCGACGAACTGTCTTCAATTCTTTTTGATATGATCAACGAATTATTGCATTCAAAATTATTTCGTCGAACTCAGTTCGAAGAATTATTTCTATTTTTCGTGGAACGGAGTCTGTCGATTCATATTATTAAAAACCCTATATTTAGGTTTTCTTCGACCTCCATCCCACGCTTTTTGTTCCTTTGCACTTGATCGCCGTTTTTGTCTCTCTTGCAGGTGATTCCATGGCGATTCAGGCAAGAATTCTCGCAGGTATGAAGTTCGATATAGGTTTTGATGTGGACTTTGATTCGTTTCAGCATTCTGATCCCATATTCCTTTTCATTCTGGAACTACTTGAAGAACAAGAACTCAAATCCTTGATGACAAGAAGAATCAAACTGCACAACACTAAAATCAGAGAATGAGTCTACACCCTATTGCCAATAGAGGAGAATACGATGACAGGCACCATTGCGGGTACCCTGTCTCCTTGACTCCTGCAATTTTAACTGAAATTTTTGGATTAAGGAATGGAGAAGATCAACTAGAGATTGAAATAGAGGAGTCTGACGTGATGTTGGGCCTAATGGGTTATACTGGAGATAACCCTAATAAACTATTGAAGAAACACCTCTCTGCCCCTTATAAGGTTTTGGCAGATTAGGTTGGAAAAGTTTTGCTTGGAAAACATACTGCCCATGACTACATCACCAGACACCAGTTTATAGTCATGTGTGCAATCATAAATACGAAACAAGTGGATTGGGCACAGATTCTTTTTGATCTGATACAGAAGAAAAGCAATAAAAAAGAAGTTTTCTTTGGAAGGATCCTAGGGATCTTTTTACAAGAAAAAGCTGTTGAATCCCTGGTATCCCAGACCATATTCATTAATGCCAGCAAAAGGCTTACATGTGCCTTGTTTGGAAAATGGGAGAGGACCATCACTAAGACATCCAAGGCTTCTACCTCTTCCACCCCAGCTTATGAAGGCACCAGGGCTGTTAAAGCCACTCCCCAACCTACTGAAGAGATTCATCCAACACCACCATCTCTTACAGCCCCCCTTCCAGCAACACAAATCCATCCCTCTTCCACACCTCCATCATCCCCTACTCAACCTCCTACTTCACCAGAATCTCCATATGCTTCACCAGCACCAATTCCTCCATCATCTCCACTTCCTCCTCATTTATCCTCCATACCATCTTTCAGCATACCACCATCACCTCCCAATTCCCCTCTTCCTCCAATCACCCACATGGAAGATGCCACCCATCCATCCTCATCAACATCTACCATCCCTCAACATGCATCCCCTCCAGATGTTCACATACCAGATGCTCCACTTTCTATCCCTCCCACAGTTCCCAATTCTACACCTTCTGCAACACCATCTACCACTCCACTATTGGACACCTCCACAATTACTTCTCTCATTGCCCTCCTCACTCCCCTTCTCAAAACACTAATAGCAGAGGCCATTACACCTCTTGCTACTTTAATTACTACCCTATCTGCACAGATCACTGCCCTCACTACTACCCCATCTTCAGTCAGGGGCATGGCTTCAGGTCTTACTGAAACCATGCAGGGGGAGATGTCTGATGATGTAGCTGTAGTAGTTCCAGCAGTAGCAGCTCCAGCAGCAGAGGCAGCAACAGTTGCAGCAGAATGTACAGAGTATATTGATACAGATGATCTTGATTTTTGTTAATTTTATTGATACTGACATGGACTTGGAAGAGTCGGTCTCTGAGACAATAATTACTGGTGGTGATTTCATCATTAATCCCACCGTTGATTTAGAAAATCTGTTGAAAATTTTTAAATTTGCAGTTTTGAGATATCTTATAGCAGAATACACTACTAAGACATACTTGGCTATTATACCATACACATCTCCTGTAAGTCCACAAGTTGCAAAGCAACTCAGTGATAGTTTTGCTGTTCCTGAGCCCACAGTTATTCCAGCTCCTTCAGAAATTTCTTCTGCTCCTAGTTATGTCATGGATGACTCTCCATTGCCAGATCTAGATGAACTGATCTTGGCTGATATTGAAGAGGAAAATAAAGCAGTAGCTGAAAGCTCTTTCTAAGTTAGTCCTGATTCTTTTGTAGCTTCTGCTCTAACTATTGTTGAAACTCCTGCTCCTGCTCCAGAAAAGCCTGTTTTTTCTGCTGAGGCTTTGAAAGCTTTGAATGCTTTATATGATAACCCTCAGGGTTCTGAAAATGATGATGATGAAGATGAGGATGAGGACTTAGATGAGGAGGATACAAAGAAGAAGAAGCAAGTATAAAAGAATTGAAAAGCTCCTCCTCCTGCTCCTAAGTCTAATCCAAACAATGACACTCCTTATTACATTCTTCAAAAGATAACTCTATACAAAGGGATGTCAGCATGGATGTGGCTATCGAAGAATCAGCAGAAGGAAAGGAAGAAGAGTATAAGGTACTCTCCTCCACTAGTTCAAAGGAATAAAAAAGATCCACCACCACCTCCTCCTCCTGCAGCGGGTGCTCCTGGTTCAAGCTCTCAAAGGTCTGCCCCTGTTCAAACTTATCAAAGACATCATGACAGATCTTTCTCTGGTAGCAGTCAGCATAGGAAACACTCTTCAGGAAATCAACATCAACAATAACAACATCAGCAACAACAACATCAACAACATCAACAACATCAACATCAAGAAGCTAAAAGTTCTAGAAGATCAACCTCTCCTCCTGTTCCTTATGAAGATCCAGAAATAGCCAACACATCTAGAATGGCCAGGTTCCAGGAACTGGTGGGCCTTTCTATGATTAACAATGCGAAGGCTGAAGGGAAGGATATTTCTGAATACACTATAATTTCCAAATACAGGAGAGAAGAATTGAAAAGATTTGAAAAGGCTAACAAAATTTTTAATGTTGATGATTATATGAAATTAAATCCTGAAGCAGTGGTACCTAGAGCTACATCTCTAAAGATTATAGGGGCTGCTGACATGACAATGACTGTGGAACAAGCTTCAAATCCAAACAGGGAAATAATATATACCAAGCCAGGAGACAAGGGCAAGGATATAAAGCATCAGGAGAAGAAGCAGAAGAAATGAAATCTGAATGATTTTATTTCTATTTTTCTCTTTTAAACTGTTTCATATTGTCTGAACAAAGCTCTTGTGTAAATATATCTGCTGCATGTGATAATTATCTCTGGCAGATATATGTTTTTCCTGCTTTGTTTACTTTTTGTTTTTATTTTGAGTCTATTAGTGACCTTACCCAATTAGGGGAAGATTGTTGGATCCCTAGTTTGATTTGGGCTAGGTTCACTAAGTTAGGATGATGTGACCCATCATGTATACCCAGGGTCATAGTTGTGTCCTAGAGTCTAGAATAAGTCCTCAGTAAAAACATCACATGAACAAGCCATCATTAGACTGCCAGAGACTCAAGACTTAGAGTTTTTCCAGAGATTCAAAGATTTCTCAAGAAACCAAGTAAAATGAGTTCGACATTCATCGAACTCAGGTCGACGATAGTCATTCTCTGATCGATGATCTTAGAGAAATATTCTCTGAGCTGAGCTCGACAAACTTCAGTCACACATCGACGATCCTTGACTGACTTCACCTTCAGAATTCTAAGTCCAGACTGTTC
The DNA here is from genome assembly GCA_039583875.1 of Platanthera guangdongensis. Lineage (NCBI taxonomy): Eukaryota > Viridiplantae > Streptophyta > Magnoliopsida > Asparagales > Orchidaceae > Platanthera > Platanthera guangdongensis. Next base: position 119,700,586 of record CM077152.1, on the reverse strand, counting down.
TCTAGTCTCAGGTCGATGAACTCAGTTCTCTGCCCGACGAATTCTGGAACCAAAAGACTTGTGTCGACACTCAAAGTATATGTCGACACCAACTGAGTCGATACCAGAAGAACGTGTGTCGACAACCAGATCATCAGTCGACACACAGAATATTTGACAACTCCAGAATAGTTGCTGAACTCTAGTCGACGAGCACATTTACCAGCTCGGCGAACTTCAGACACAGAATAGGCAAAAGAGACAGCAGTTCAGTTTTTAGCTCGACGATCATGGAACTCAGCTCGACGAACAAAAGCCGTATTGTCGACGAATACAACATCTCAGCTCGACGAACTATGGACTCAGTTCGACTATTTCTGTCATCTGTTCGATGATTCCAGACTTAGTTATTTTTGGCCTTCTGTCCCAACTCTAATGCGACAATTCCTGAGTAATTAATGATCTAACATTCTCTGAATATAACCGTTAGAAGGAGCATTAATTATTGTCTTCTTCAGGATTACTACCTTGCCGTTTTTCCATGGGATAGTTGGGGAAATAAATCAATGTCGTTTATTCTCAAGGCTGTCAGCATTAATTGCAGATGAATTCAAATTTTTGAAGGACAAATATCAACAGAAAATATAAAAGAAAGGAAGAGAATAACGAACATGATAAACAATCAAGGATCATTAAGAAAGTTTTACACACAGCACAGTGTACTCAGAGGCATACAGAGATTACAGAGACATAGAGAAATATTCTGTCTTGAACAATCTGCTCTGTCAACAAGAAGCATTCTCTGATATAGAGAAGCCCTCAACCAGAAGCTCATCAGTACCTGAAGAAGAAGAACAACAATACCTATATCTAGAGTCTTCTTTCTTCAAGCACTCCAGGACACTTCAAAAGGACAACATCAGTCCCATCTGTCAAAGAAGTTCCTGAAGATTATTGCTGGTCGAGAATTCAGTTTGAAGACCTATAACCCTGAATCTTAGCTCCTATTTTTCCCGGATTCATTCTACATCTCCGGGGCAGCCATAAGCTATAATCAAATCCACAGTCTTCTCAGTTGTATATTGAGAAAGAGAAGACAAAATCATCTCTCACCCCCCACTGTATAATGGGTTGTCATCTCCCTTCAAAAGTGATTCCTTGGTTGCAAGTCTCCTGATCACAAGACTTGGGTTGGTTTTTGAGCACCTGATCAAAAGCTCATTGGTGTCAGGCACCTGATCAAAAATCTGAGTGGATTCCTACCAAGGGTGGTAGAAGATTGGATGTACCTAGGTTGGGGAACCACTATAAAATTCTTGTGTCGTCTGTTTGCCCCTTTTTCTTTTGTTTTTGTTGTGCTTGTGCTTTAGGTTTATTATGTGATAGCTATATTTATTTCTGCACTTTTAATTTACAGCAAAAATTGTAATAGCTGTTAAGAATTATTTAAGAATACTCTATTCACCCCCCTCTAGAGTATTTCAGATCTAACTCTCACTTTCGTCCTCCTTGGCGGCATAACTATGTTTGGTTTTCTCGTCGGTATCTTTCATGTTCTTTATTCTTCAGGAAGAGGGAAAAAGTTGGCCGATGCCAAAACCTTTTAGGGTTCAGATTTATAAAGGAGCAGCTGGACATTTAGGGTTAAAAGTCTTCTTGTTATGTGTCACTCTGCAATTGGACCGCACTTTTTATAACATAAAATAAGTTATTTAAAAGATATTAAATTGTCATCCTATACAAGTCAAGAAATACCGGTTCAACCTGTAATTTTCTACCAGGCCGTAAGTTATTAGAAAATTCTAAGTCCATTCGTCGAGTATACTCAAAGAATCGTTGAAATCACTCGACGAATCGTCGAGTGCATAAAGTCCATTACACGAGTTATCTCAACGTATTTAAAAGTCCGCTCGACCAATCTCTCAACAAATTTCGTCGAACTCTTTCAATGAATTCACGAGTCCTTTAGACAAACAACTCGACGGATTCCACAAATCCACTCGAGTTCAATTGACGAATTCGTCGAGTCTTCTTGACCAATTCTCAAGTCTTCTCGAAGACTTCACAATTCTTCTCGACGAACATCTCGATATTTATCACAAGTCCACTCGAGTTCACTCGATGAATTCATCGAGTCATCTCGATTAAATCTCAAGTCTCCTCGACAACTGCACGAGTCTTCTCGATGAGTTAACTCCAGGCCTGTTCTAACTGCCGTCTCAAGTCACCTTAGTTGCACCAGGACACTTATGAAGGCTATAACTCAAAATGGGACGTTATATATTTTGCCTTCTTCAAATATGGAGGAGATTGTTGAGAATATTGCCCTAAACATTCCTAGATTTGAAGAAACAACACCTACAATGCTAAGAGCATAATGTATTTGATGACATATATACTTCATGTTTATACAAGACACTTTTTTTCACTCTAAAATTAGTATAGAGCAAATAAGGACAATACCGTTGAGTAGGTGTAGTAGTGTCCATTATATTGTTGACATACCATTGAGAATGATGTCTCTACTCAACAATATCATGGTGTAGAACCTGAATGAAGCAGTTCTCAGCTCCAAAGCTAATACCGCTAAGAAAGATGATTGTACTAAACATTATCATTGACGCAGGATAAAAATTATTGTTGAGCCCGTATAGCGTGATGAGATTTAAAATTGGCACGGACACATAAAGTAAGGATAGACTATTCTATTCTTATCCATACTGATGACAAGAAGCATTCCAAGACCGTTGTAGAAGTCAAAGGTATAAAAAGAGATATGCTAGGGCAATGAAATAGTGCTACTACCCGACAAAGTACCGTTGTTTATCGCTTAACCTTAAGAGGCGCATTGGAAGCAAGTAAGTTCTTCATGATTACTTTTAGAAGAACAAACTAGAGCCAACAATCTGACTTACAGCTGGATCTTCTTCAAGCTACTGGGAAGAAGATCAAAGAGGAGAAAGCAATAACCTATTCTACTTGAAGATTCATCTGTTACGGGCTAGCTCCAGTTACTTGCCATCAATAACATGAACTACAGAAGAACAAAAATTTCAAGGTCTAAATTATCTTATGTCTTTTATTATAAGAAATTAAATCTCTATTTCTGTCGTATCTATTTTTAGATCCGAGCTGTAGGGTCTTTGAGTTGTATGACTTGGAGATAAGTCTGAGTTGTTGGACTTAGTGATAAATCTTAGGTAGGACTTGGAGATAAGTCTGTGGTAGAAACTAAGAGTGTTTCAGAGTTATAGGAGTCGAAGTACTCTAAGTTATAGGGCCTATGTGCCTGAAGTTGGATCTTGGAAGAGATCTAAGAGATCTAAGAGATCCTGAAGGATATGAGCTGTAATATCAAGGATATTAGTTTTTGGAGGAGTTTGCCCAGTCTAACTCATAGCTAGATTGGTGTAGAGGGAAAGTGGATGTACCCAGATCTTGGGGAACCACTATAAACATATGTGTGTTGATTTGTGTTTTCTTAACGTGCTTCACATTTCTTATAAACTGCTAAATCTTAAGACGTAACAAATTAGTACATAGCCACCTATTCGTCCCTGTCTAGGTGAGTTAGACTACCACTAACAAAAACTATAAAAATTTATAGTCCTAATTTGTTTTCATTTACAAACTTCCATCTATAGGATCTAGTGGTAGATTTGAGTTGTAGGGTTGTTGCATGAGTTATTGGGGTTTTGACCCTAAGGTAGCGCTATTGCCTAAGGTAGGGCTATTGCCTGAGGTAGGGCTATTGTGCCCGAGGTAGGATCACTGTGTGGATCTGAGGTAGGAGACCAGCAAGGTCTATGAGCTATATAAGTTAGAATACTCTGAGTTGTAGGGTTTTTGATCTTGAGTTAGGGTTGTAGAGCCTGAAGTAGGGTCTGGGAGTAAACCTGAGAGATTCTAAGGAATATGAGTTGTATGCTCTTGGATCCCAGTATTGAAGAAGTTTGCTAATTCAAGCACACTGCTAGATAGGCGCAGAGGGTCAGTGGATGTACTCATACAGTGGCAAACTACTATAAATTGGCGTGTTTTGTGTGATGTTCTGGTTTGGTTGTGCCCTACTTTTCTAATAACTACTGAAAATTAAATAGAAACCAACAAGTTGCTAGACCACCAATTCACCCCCTTTTAGGTGAGTTAGACTACCATCAACAACAATGTTTTAGTCCTTTTACTGTGCTGGAGCTCTAAGGCCTAAGTGACATGTTTATTCCTTTCATGTATTGCCGAGTTACGGGCCGAGGTATTTAAACCACATGGTTGTGTAAACACTTTGAATAATAGTTTTTAAGGACTTGAGGCCAAAACATTTTTGTATGTATTTCATTACTGGTTATATTTAGTGGACATTCCAGTTTATGGTTTATGCTTATTCTACTGCTTCCGCCAGTGTTAGGTTCTGTGATATGTTACGTAGATGTTTAGTTTAATTTTGTAACTCTGTAGTCTGTTTGTTTAATATGGCGCGGGGTCCGGTCCAAACTTACTGTTATATTCTTCGTGACGGGCAAGGTGTTATAATTTGGTATCATACTCTGTGGTCGATCCCTTCTTGTTAAAATTTGTGGTTGAATTCTTTTAAGGAGTGGTGAGCACATTTGTGCATTGCTATTAAAACATTAAATAACCCGCGAATGTCCACTTTGGAATGAAAAATACACATCTTTGAGAAACTTGTGTGTTCGTATGATTAATGTTTGGAATGTTAGTAGTCACTTAATTGTATGTTTCATAATTATAGGTGACTAAGTGTGGTGCGGGGTAGTGTTAACCCCAGCACTCTATGGAGAGTAGTACACTAGCTTATGTGCCTACACCTCCTCCTTCTACGGAGACTATTTGATTAGTTGTTGAAGCTGTCTTCGCTATGATCAATACGTAACTATGAAGGCTAGTACACCCACCTACCCTTATGGAGGTCGAAGAGCCGGTTGGCATAGTTGAGCCAGGTGTTAAGAGGCAAGTGGATGAGGAGCATATAGCACCATTACGAGCAACATATAAACAACTAAACCTTTTTTGAGCATAAACCCTCCTACTTTTGTGGGAAGAGGATCCTCAACTATAGTCGAAGATTGGCTCGCTAGGATAAAGAGAACTGTTGGGAATATTGCCCTTCATATTCCAGAATTTGAAGAAGTATCTCTTATAATGATAAGTGCATATTGTCTTTGATGATATATCCGTTTAAATCTATGCAAAAACTCTGTTATGTCTCTATAATAGATTTTGAGAAGAGGTATTGTAATTGTAGGCATATCAGTCTGATATAAAGATTATTCTCAGGGTTATCATCTTGACTGATAGGTACATTAAGACGTTATCGTCTTGAACGTTGTATGCATCAAGATGATATCGTTTGGAAGCCGCAAAAGAAGCAGTCTTCAAAGCTTAAGGGAAAAATCATTTTGAAAGAAGTATTTTCAAAACAATATTGTCTTGACGGGATTATTATTACCATTGAGTGCGTATTTGGCAGGATATTAAAATTGGCACTGGCGAATAAAGAGACATCAGATCATTCTATTTTTCCCTTGCTCTGAAGGAACATTTTCTAATCTATCGACTGCTGGAAAATGTCAAGAGTGTAAAGGATAATTTAGGGCAATCGTGTTGGGAATATTACCCTCAATCTTCCAAGATTTGAAGAAGCATCACTAAAAATGAAAAGAACATAGTGTATTTGATACATATCCACTTTATGAGCATGCAGGTCTCTTGGTAGTAATGATTAAAGTAAAATTGAGCTATACAGCTGAGACAACTTATAGTTCTCAGCTACATGTTGAGATAATGGTCCATACCGCTGAAAGCCGCTGATCATAGCGTTAAAGACAATATCTCTCAGAATGAAGGCTCCTCTCAGTGGTATAGTTCAGAAGATTCAATTGTAGCCACTGAAAGCAACATGTATTTGCACCAAGTTTAATTTTTCTTAAAATTTAGCGGTATAGATGACATGATTCAAATGTTATCATTCATCCCAGATTGCTTAACGGAAGTCAACTCTGGCGCTAGCGCCAAAATCATGGAAAAGATATTCTATTCTTACCCATGTTTTGACAAGACATTTTCTCAAGACCGTTGCACTGTGTCAAAGGTTATATAGATGTAATTCTAGGTTAATGGTACAATGTCATTGCTAGAATTTGTAAAACCAGATATGGCGTACTGCTTCTTGTAATCTGCATGCTAGTTCTTCCTGGAGGCTTTCTGAAGAACAAGTTGAGTCAATCAAGACACATAGCTAGGTCTTCTTCCTAAAGAAGAAGATCAAGTTGAAGAACCCTTGATCTGCACTTCCTGAAGAGAGCTTTGAATCAAGGGCCGCTTCAAGTGAAAGCTTATTCAAGTAGAGACTACGGAAGGCTCAACATCTAAGGTCAATGTTTTGTGTACTTCAGTTGTAGTTTTACATAAACATTTTATTCCGTAGGATCTTGTATAAGATTTGAGTTGTAACTCTATTCCATATTTGTAGGGGTGTTGACCCTGAGGTTGGACTGTCCTCTCAGTCTCTATTGAAGGGTTGTGCTCCCAGCCTGAACTGTAGGACTTCTTGTTTAGTCCGAGGTATGATATTGTGAAGATTTGAGGTAGGAGACTAGCTGGGTATCTGAGCTCTAGGATGTGGAGCACTCTAAGGTAGGGTTGTGTTCCTGAGGTATGGTCAGGGAGGAAGCTTGAGAGATCTTGAGGGGACTGTGTTGTAAGGCCTTGGAGCTGAGTTTCTTGGAGGAGGTTGCCTTATCTTGTATAGTTCTAAAAAGGTTACGAGGGAAAGTGTATTTACCTAGATCTTGGGGAACTATTAGGAATGTTGTGTGCTTAATTTGTACTAAATTTATTCAAATTACTATAATTAGAAAATATACCATTAAGTGCAAAGACCGCCTATTCACCCCCCCTCTAGGTGTGTTAGTCTATCTATATAACAATCTATCAAGTGGTATCAGAGGCAGGTTGGTCAAAAAGGACTTAGCAGTCTGACCAAAATCCTTAAAAGGGTAATCTAAGTGTTCACCATATGTTCTACAGGGTATAAGGAGTTGAGCTCTATGAAGTTGCCCATATACAAAAAGGAAATCTTCGACAGGTGGAAGCAAAGTGTTAAGTTATTCATGGAGGCCTCAGATCCAAGGATTTATATAATTATTGTGGATGGGCCCTTTGTCCCTATGAAGGCATCCTCAATTGATCCAACTCAAAGGGTTCCAAAGAGATTTTCAAAAATGGATAAAGATGAAATTGTGTTGGCTATAATGGTCAAAAGGGCAATGAACATAATAGTGCGTGCAATTGGTGATTCCACTTCCTAAAACATTATGGAGTTCCAAATAGCTAAGGAAATATTGGACACCCTCATTATCGACATGGAAGGAACATAAGAGGTATGGTATGATAAGAAATCCCTCCTCAACCCAGAATATGAGGCTTTTAGGTAGGGAAGAAAAGATAGCATTGTTGATTGCTATGAGAAATTTTTCAGGATAGTCAATGAGCTGAGGAGATATGGTAGAGTCTTCTCTGATTATGAGCTTAATGACAAGTTCCTTAGGTCTCTAACTAGAGACTGGGACAACAAGATCTGCGTCATCAGGGAAATGGGGAGCATCTCCACTATTCCTCCTCACATCCTATTTGGCAATATGATCTCCAATGTGATGCAGCTAAATTCTAGAAAGGAGGCAGAGATTACTGCCAAGGATCTTCAGAAGGAGAAGATTATGGCTCTCAAAGCTGGAGACTCAAAGAAGAACAAGGATATGATGCCCTCTCCTCCCAGGAGACCTGTTGACTCAGAAACTTATTATCCCAGCACATCAGAAAGAGATATATCTGATAGGGAGCTCATTGCATTCTCTAGGTGGTTCAAGAAAATTATGTCCATAAAGAAGCTCTAGAAAAATACGCCTTCCTCGTTCTCCAGCTACAAAAAAAACTGCAATGGGCATAGGTATAATTCCTCCCACAAGCAACAAATTTCTACAGACATTATTTATTATTATTGTCACAAACCTATACAGATCATTGTTGATTGCCTAGTGAAAAGAAAAGAAAGAATTGCTTCCAAGGTGAAGAACCATGATGGTGAAAGGAGACATCACCATAAGGGCAAAAAGTTCAAAAAGACATTCATTACCAAGAAGGGGGAGAATAGTTGGAGTCAAAGTGACTTAAATTCTTCAGATTATGAGGAAGAAGAAGCATATATTAGGCTACTTTTCGTTGTTGAAGAAGTCAAATATCCTACTGCCAGGATAGGGATTGGGGCCCCACTATCAAGCCCTGAAAGTGACTATGAAGCTGAAGAAAAAGAAGAGGATAGATGTGTCCTGATTTCCAAAACAGAAGACAACAACTAGGATGATTCCGAAACTGATGAGGTAATCATTATTCCCCACACTCCTTCTGATTCTGAGTATGAAACTGTTCCAGATTTTGCAGCATCTCCATCATCTAGTGATGAGGATGGATCAAAATTTGAAAAGGATGTCAATCAATTGATTGACAAGCATGACACTCTCTTTGAAACTCAGAAAAGGAGCAAAAACCTAGTCATGAGACAAGCTGAAGAGATTACTTCCCTTCAACCTGCTAAGTGTTGGAGCCGACAATTCACATATCCTCAGTTTGATAATATCAATTCCAATGTTGTATTTGATCACATCATATGTTTGGTAGACAGTGCAGGTTTACAGGTCCAAGAAAAACAAGCAGGCTCTCTTATGGAACCTACGACGAAGTGGTAGTAGTTACCGCAGGGCGAAAGCCTGAATTTAATTGACATGGTGCTCGGATTGCTACCGCGTCGCGCTAGTCATACCGCCCGCATTAGCCTGAGGATTTAATTCAGTCAGACGCTCTGGATTCTACCGCACAAGCGTTAACCTGTTACAACGCAGCACTATCCCACTCAATGATCATCGTGATGGATTCATCGAGATTCCTGGACTAACGCTAGGCAATACCTAGACTACTGCCAGGCGATACCTTCCTACCGTGATGCACTAGCATGGAAAAAAGGAAAATATTTGTTTTGAATATTTTTCCAAATTTGCAGGACAGATATCAACATCAAGCGCATCGAGCTACTGTCTGGCGCTAGTCTTACCACCGGCGGTAGCCTGTTTTTACAAAGATGTATAAAAGGCATCTAATTTTCTGTATTCCTTACTAAGAGGAATAGAGACTCAATCTGTGATTCCTAGGGTTCAGTAGCCGCCTCTGTGCTCCGTTTTGCCGTCTTCGTTGAAGGAAAAGAAAACTGTCTTCCTCCCGTTCTTGTACGAATAACTCCGGCTAGCCAAGGACAACAATAACTATGAAGACTTGATCGGTTGTGAGCACACAAAGATTTCAAGCATCTGTCATGGATTGCTCAAAGGAGAAATCGTCTTGAGGGAGATTCAAACCTTAATCTTTTTATACCCTAATTGTACTTTATATTTTCTTTATATTCTTGTGGTGATTAAAATTGGTCAGGGAAGGTCGTCATAATTCGGCAAAGATTCTGTTAGAAATCATCATAGGGAAGGGACGTCTGGATCGGGGGATCTAGCGGGGCTCTAAGACACTTTCGTGCATTAAGGTGAAGAGCCAGCTCGAAGACCTTTCTTGGAGGGAAAGGGAGAGAACAAACCGATCTGAGGAGCGGGTCGGTATAGAAATCTAACAGTCTGTACTCATTCACCGGATCCAATCTCCAGCATCAAGGAGATCAACATTTTTTGTAATCGTTAAAAATAGTTGTTGCTTTAGTTTGTAATGAAATTAATTTTCTATTTCTTGTCCTGCATATAATGTTGTGATTGTTAGCCTTTGATTCTCTAAAGGGTGCATAGATCTTTAAGGAGGAATTTGCCAAGAAAAACGAGGTCTGTGACCTATAGCCGCGCGTTAGCTACCTTCCGCATCACGTTAGCTTGCAGAACTAGTTGTTCTGGATCAAAATAATTCGAATTTCAAATAACATTCCAAAACCTTATTCACCCCTTCTCCCTCTATGGTTGTCCACTAGATCCAACAAGTGGTATCAGAGGAGGTTACTTCGAAAAGGCTAAAAAACCTGACGTAAGATGGCCAACGCGGTTTACTCATTTCCTGAGGGACAGGGTGTGAGTAGGCCCTCACTGTTCATGGGGTGTGACTATAGCCACTAGAGAACGCAGATGACAATCTTGTTGATGACACAAAGCATGGGCGTGTATGTCACAACCCGCATGTTCTCACACATGTAAATAATCTCAGAGCACGAGAAAATACGTGTCGTGATGCCACGCCGTGCAGGGGATAACTGCACGCGCTCAGGTAAAACCTAAACTCACATTTGTTGAATAAATCATCATTTCTTATGTAAGTAAACCAGTTACAGTTTGATGACCGTATCCCTCGGCACCGTGGATCAGTTAGTCCACATGAAAAACTATAATTTTATACGCAGCGGAAATACATAGTTAAGGTAAGTTGACATCCTACATGAGTAGAATCGTCCCCAAAGGACCTCTCATGGAATGAAGGACTCTAGGTGACTTATAATATCTAGAAAATAGCTTTTTACGTACTCGAGAAATAGTGTGTTAGTGTTTTAAAAGAAGTTTGTAGCTTCTGTGGCCGGTCAGGCCACCCTTTCGAGCGATGTGTCAAATAGTTAGGTGTTCAAAAGAAGGAGCAGGTTCATGTGATTCAGGGTGCTCCTCAGAGGGATTTGGAGTGTACGATATGTATGAGGAAGGGGCATGATGCTGCCCATTGTTGGTCAAAGAAAGTGTGTTATCATTGTGGACAAAAGGGGCACATAAAGATTCAGTGCCCGCAAGTGCAACCTGTGTTGCAGCCAGTGCCACTCCAGGCATTGCCACCTCCTCAGCGATTGGATAAAGGAATAGGAAAACTTAACGTGATTTCTTCTTAGGACGCTCAGACTTCTACTCAAGTTGTAGCAGGTTAGACTCCTCCCTAGTTCTCCTGTTTTGTTCGTCATTATTGTAGTTCAATTGTTTTGTAGATATGTGATCAGTGTGTACCGTGTTTATGAAAGTTTAAGGTAAAGAATCGCTGGGCGCGTGTTCTTTTAGACTCTGGCGCTACCCACTCGCTTATGGCTAGAGCCTTTGTGGATCGATATCGTTTGGAACCAGATCGAGTGGGGGATGCCTTTTGCATCAAGTTCCCTTCTGGTGATTCTGTGGTTTCCGATTTGGGCATTTTGGCTTGTCCGATTGTGTTGGGAGATTTCATAGCTACGACAAATTTGAAGGTGCTTGACTTGGAAGATTTTGATGTCATCTTAGTCATGGACTGGTTGTCGAAGTATGATGTTGTGATCCAGTGCAAGGGTAAGCGCTTGGACTTCCGAAAGGACAACGGTCAGCCTGGGAGTGTTTATGGTGATTTGCGCCAGGATTCTCCATCTATTTCTGCGGTATGTGCTCGGACGTTGCTAGGTTCCGGCTGTTTTGCTTGTTTAGTCTCAGTTTTGGAGACTGTTGGTAGTTTGCCGCGTTTAGCAGAGATTCCTGTTGTGCGCGAGTTTTATGACGTTTTTCCTGATGATCTTCCTGGTCTTCCGCCCGACAGAGATGTTGAATTTGTGATAGAGTTGGAGCCGGGTACACGTCCTATTGTAAAGGCGCCGTACGGGATGGCCCCTAGAGAGCTGGCAGAGCTGCGTAATCAACTAGATGAGTTGTTACGAAAGGGTTTTATCAGACCAAGTTCGTCGCCTTGGGGTGCACCTGTTCTATTCGTTAAAAAGAAAATGGGTCGATGCGGCTTTGTATTGATTACCGAGAATTAAATAAAGTCACTATTAAGAACAAGTACCCCCTGCCAAGGATTGACGATTTGTTTGATCAACTGCGCGGTAGCTCAGTGTTCTCTAAGATTGATCTCTGTTCTGGTTATCATCAGCTTAAGGTCCGTGAGTCGGATATTCCACAGACTTCTTTTCGATCAAGGCATAAGCATTTTGAATTCTTAGTAATATCATTTGGTTTAACCAACGCACCTTCAGCCTTTATGGATATGATGAACCGAGTATTCAAAGTCTTTTTGGATAAGTTTGTAGTTGTGTTTATCGATGATGTTCTTGTCTATTCCTGCAATGCTGAGGAGCATGATCAGCATCTGCGTTTGGTTTTGTCTGCTTTGAGGGACCATAGATTGTTTGCCAAATTGAGTAAGTGCGAGTTTTGGTTACCTCAGGTTTCGTTTTTAGGCCATGTGATCAACATGCATGGCATTTCAGTTGATCCAGAGAAGATAACTGCAGTGATGGAGTGGCGAAGACCGGATACTCCCAAGGAGATCAGGAGCTTCTTGGGGTTGGCCGGCTATTACAGAAGATTTGTGGAAGGCTTTTCTACTTTGGCAGCACCTTTGACTCGGTTAACTCAGAAAAATGTGGCTTTTGAGTGGAATGATAAGTGTGAGGATGCATTCCTTGAACTCAAGAATAGATTGTGTACCGCTCCTGTTTTGACTCTTCCTACGGAGGGCTTAGGTTATGATGTTTTTGTAGATGCATCGTATGTTGGACTTGGATGTGTGTTGATTCAAGACGACAAAGTGATTGCGTATGGGTCTCGGCAATTGAAGACTCACGAGAGGAACTACCCTACACATGACCTGGAGTTTGCAGCTGTGATCTATGTGCTAAAATTGTGGAGGCATTTGCTGTATGGTGCGCAGTGCAAGATTTTTTACTGATCACAAGAGTTAAAGTATGTCTTCACCCAGAAGGAATTGAATCTTCGCCAGCGGCGATGGTTGGAGTATGTGGCCGACTATGAGGTTGAAATCCAGTACCATCCGGGCAAAGCTAATGTGGTGGCCGAAGCCCTAAGTCGGAAGTCAGGGAAGATTTTCAATCTCTCCGCCGAGCGTCTAGTGGAAGAGTTCCTTTTGATGGGCATTTCTGTGGGAAGCTGTGATTCGCAGAGTAGTTTGGCAGTGGCAGAACCTTCGTGGACTGCGCTTACGAGACTGCATCAGAAGGATGATCCCGATCTTCTGCATTCGTATCATCGAGCTGAAAAAGGTGAATTACCAGATTTCTCTATAGATGATGCAGGTACCTTGAAGTATCGTGACAGGTTTTGCATCCCCGCTGTTGGAGATATCCGGGATATGGTGTGCAGAGAAGCCCACGGATCTAGTGTTGCATACCATCCAGGGTCTACCAAGATGTATCATGATTTAAAGCAGATTGCCTGGTGGTATGGAATAAACAGACAGATTTGTTTCTGAGTGTCACACTTGTAGGCGTGTGAAAGCCGACCATGGGAGGCCTGGTGGCAAGCTGACTCCCTTGGAAATTCCGATGTGGAAGTGGCAGAGTATCTCGATGGATTTCATTACAGGCTTACCGAGATCTCCTAAGGGGCATGTTTCAGTTTGGGTGATCGTAGACAGATTGACGAGTTGTGCTCACTTCGTACCATTTAAGATCGATTATCCGATGAGGAAGATCATCGAGCTGTATTTGGATGAGGTTATCAGATTGCATGGTGAACCTGTAAGTATCATATCAGATCGAGACTACAGGTTCACGTCTCGTTTTTGGAAGAGCCTCCAAGAGGGGTTGGGTACAGATTTGAGGTATTCCACAACTTATCATCCGCAGACCAATGGTCAGACGAAGCGAGTAAATCAGATTGTGGAAGATATGATCCGATGCTATATTCTGGACACGGAGGAGCGTGGGACGAGCGCTTGCGGCTTATGGAATTTGCGTATAACAACAGTTATCAAGAAAGCTTGCAAATGGCTCCTTTTGACGCTTTGTATGGGAGGCACTGCAAGACTCCCTTATTTTGGGCTGAGGTTGGCGAGAGACCTTTGTTGGGTGCAGAAGCGCTCGAGGAGATGGAAACTGCTGTGAAGCTTATTCGGGAAAAGCTTCGGATAGCCCATGAGAGATATGAGAAGAACGCCAACCGGCGTTGATCGGACTTGGAATTTGTGATGGGGGACTCAGTATTCTTAAAGGTCTCCCCGTTGATCGGTGTCAAGCGGTTTGGCAAGAACAGGAAGTTGGACCCGAGGTACGTGGGACCATTTTTTGATTGATGAGCGGATTGGGTTTTCAGCTTATAGGCTGGCTTTGCCAGCAAATGTTCCTGGCGTGCATGATATCTTTCACGTCAGTCAGCTGCGGAAATGTGTGCTGAATGGCAGGCAGGTTTTGGATTCTGTACCTCAATTGGAGCCAAATCTTTCTTATGTGTAGGTGCCTGTCCGCATTTTGGATTCTCAGGTTCGTGCGTTGTGGAAGAAGACTATTCCTATGGTTAACGTTTTGTGGAGAAATCAGGATGTGGAAAGCGCGACATGGGAATTGGAGTCGACTATGAGGGAGGCTCACCCTCATCTATTTCCCTGATCTTGTGCCTGGTATGCTTGTGCTTTTTTATATATAGCCCTTTCTTGGCTATTTCTCTCTCCTTCTTGTTAGGGTGTTGTGAGTAAAGTTTCGAGGCGAAACTTTCTTTTAGGGGGAGTGGCTGTAATGCCCCCAGTTTTTCCTCGTTTTGATTGATCTTGGATTGGCGTTACGATGACACATTTCCGGCCTTTCGCCGTTGTGGAGCATGGTCTTAGCTCTTTAGGTTCCTTGTGTAGCCTGGTTGTAGCCTGTTAGCAAGATTCCCCAGCTAGCCGGAGTCTGTTTTGATGACTCGGTTGGGCCTCTTAGGGAATGCTTGTGTTTTGGCTTCGGGAGATGTTAGCCCGAGTGTGCGATCGTCGGATGTTGTCTTTGACCTCACCATTGTTTTCGTAGCTTGGGTGTTTAGCTACGGTGCAAGTTTTGGTCGAAGTCCGAGATCATTTGCTTTCACGTCGTTTCGATGTTTGTTTTGTTTGATGTGCTGTACATGGCCTGGTGTGGCTGAGCTTGTTAGGCTGGTGCCTTGTCCTTTATTTTTAGCTAAGGAGTTAGCTGTTTTTTTTGTAAATGTTTGGGTGACACGGCCTGGGTCACGGGCGTGACCCAGGGCGTGTCGTGCTCGGGTAGAGCTCTCCTTTGTGTGGTCGTCGAATTTTGGTCGACGGGTGTTTTGGTAGGAACACGGCCTGTGACACGGGCGTGTCATAGGGCGTGTCCCCCATCGGTTCATCGAGCTACGCTAGATGGTCTTCAGGCGGTGTTTTAGTGAGTACACGGCCGTATCACGGGCGTGTCGTATCGGACACGGGCGTGACACGGGGCGTGTCTCGCTGTTCGATGATCGGTGCTCGACGATCGTCGAGCGGTGTTTGAGTTGGTACAAGGCCTGTGACACGGGCGCGTCACAGGGCGTGTCACCTATTTCGTCGAGCTGAGATCGACGATTGTCGAGTGGGTAGGTGGGTAGATGTGTGAGAACACGCCCCGTGGCACGGGCGTGTCGGACCGGACACGGGCGTGTCACGGGCGTGCCTGGGGCGTGATCCATACTTTTTTCCTGAGTGCTTTTTTTGATGCCGTGAACCTTTTTTCCTCCTCATTTTCGTCCTTCCCGAGTCTGGAGAGCTTCCAGCAGAGGTGTTTTGGGAGGAGGCGGTGGTTTTTTTTGGCCGGCGCTTGCGGGATGGTTGGAGCTCGATTTTCTAGTCCGTTAGCGGATTTGGCTTGCTCTCGTCTAAATCCTTCCTTCAATGTAAGTTTTTCTTGATTTAGGGTTGATTCTAGGAGTTAAGAATTTCTGATTTCTTTTCTTCTTCCTCAAAGTTTCAGTTTTGGTCTTCTAGGTGGCCGATCTTGCCACCGGTGCCAAGCTTTGGAGATAGTTGTGGTTTTTCCTCGAGGTTGAGGCAAGTGTCTCACTTGCCCTTGCAAAATTATTTCTAACCCTTATTCCGTTTTCATTTCCTGTGCATAGCTCTGTTCTCTTTATTTTTTCCTCCCTAAAAGTTAGAGTAATAGGTTTACTTTTTCCTTCATTCCAGCCATGGGCTGCTTCTTTACTTTCTAAATTTAAATCAAGATTTCTCTCTCTTTTTGTCTCGTTTTGGTGTACAGTGGTTAGCTAGAGTTAGGGTAAGGCTACGGTTAGTTGTAGTTTAGGTTTAGTTGCGGTAGTCCTGAGTAGATAGGATGGAAGGGAGGGTTGGAATTAAATTGCCAACTCTCTGTTTCCGCGCGTTGAGAGAGTTTAGGCTGCAGTTTTAACTAAAATTTACGTTTACCCTAAGTAGAAAGCGCTGATAGTGTTGAGTGAGCCGAGTTCATTCAACGTCATCATCCAGCGTAGGTTTTGCGGCTAAGTATTTTGGGCGTCAAGTAAGTGGAGCTTACTCAATGCCGCGTCAAGTGGGCTCGACGTTTCTGTCTTGGGTTCGTGTGTTTCCTTAGGATTGTTAGTATGAATTTTCCCTATTCTCTACGGGGTGGTATTGGGTGTTCAACTAGTTTTTGCATGCCGACTCTTGGGTTGTGGCAGGTGGTGGAGTTTTGGTGCCTCTGGAGGGGTGGTTTTGTATGGAGAGCTGTGGCCACCGCCTTTGCCCCGGTTTGGGTTGGCGTGTGTGGGACCCTAAAGCTGCCACTGTTTGACCCCTTAGCCCTTTTTGGATCTGGTTTTGGTTACGTATTCAGATCCATGTTTTGACCACTGCCATTAACCCACGTGTTAGGACTGTTAGTTCCTTTCCTATTTATGGCTTTTTCTTTTGGCATATATGTATATGTCTTGTTGCTATTGCAGGCTCTTTTGTAGGGCATATTGCTTTTATTGCTCACACTTTGTGTGCTTTGCTGTGCGTTAGACAGTGCTCTTTTCTTACTGTCATGCCCTTTCTTTTGCTTATAGCTTTTTTGTTGCCGGGTTGGTAAACCCTTCTTATTTGCTCATAAGTCTAATGCTCTATTTTAACTTTTGATTATTTTCTTGCTGAGGTGTTCTTTTCTTGAATGCCTTAGGTCCAGGTTGTAGCCAGTTCAGCGGCTAGTTCTTTTGGAGGGGCTTGCTTGTGGCCTCTTGGGTAGCTGAGATAGCTGATCCTCGATTTTGTGAGGTAGTTCTTTACCTTTCTGTATAGAAATGCTTACTCACCAGTGGGTTCGTGTCAGGTTGTTGACGCCCACTGGTGGCTTCTTGCGATGCTGGGTATGAACTTAAATTGCTATTTTTTGCCTCTTTATGGATGTTTACTTGTCTTCTGGGAAGAATTTATGCTAGGTTGCATGTTAGGTAATTTAAACCCCAAAGCATTACTATAAGTATCTCATGCACATCATATTCATAAAACTAAGACACTATTTTTTTTCTTTAGCGTAAAAGACTATCTTTTATATATACTATAATCACCTTAGAGTCGTGCATACCATGAGTCGTCCCTCGGGGACACTTATGCCCATTTAGGGTGTCAACTCAATTTAACCAAAGTATTTTCCGCTGCGTATAAATATACTTTTAATTGTGGACTAGCTGATCCACCGTGCCGAGGGATGCGGCCGTTAAATATAACTGGTTTTCTTTCATAATTAATCTATGATTTTCCTTAAAATCTAAGGTCTGGAGTTTTGCCTGAATGTGTGCAGTTATCCCCTGCACGACGTGGCATCACGGCACGTGTTTTCTCTTGCTCAGATAAGATTTTATTGTTGAGAAAATGCGGGTTGTGACAGTGTGGGCCATGATCAAAACAAAATTCACTACACCCACTACTACTATAGGTGATATTGTCTTATTCAAACCATGACGTGGACGAGCTTAGAAGTACAAACAATACAAAAGCTATGAACTCTTTATTCTACGTATTGGAAAAAACTAAATTAATTAGAATCTGTAACTGAGAAACTACGTTTGATATATGGCGTTTACTTGAGCTTACTCATGAAGATACCACGCTAATGAAGGAGTTGAAGCTATTCTGACTTGAATCTGAATACAAACAATTTCAGATGGAGATCAACAAGGAAGTAGACAGCATGTATACCCAGTTCACCTAGATTTTCAATGCCTCAAGATCCCTCGGGAAGAGCTACTCAAATGGAGATCTGCTGAGCAAGATCCTGCGATCTTTATCTCCACGCTTCAACCCGAAGGTGACTACTATTGCTGAATCAGATGATATCAACATGTAACACCTCCATCTTTTACATGACATATAATAGAAGGTCCGGACGGGGCCCCATACAATATGCCACAAAATGGCGGCAAAGTTACGGGTGAATATCAGAGTTACACATCCCAGCACAGAGGATTCTAGCAGAAGCTTTTAAATTGATTGAACTCAACCCATCAGAATGTTCACAATATATAAACCAGCATCTATATATACATCACGAAGGAATGTTCGCCAAATACATAGCAAGTCTGGACTTATGGCCTTACAATTATGCTTTATACATATGGATCTCATACATCACCATGCAGGCCGACCACACATGAAAATATTATCACATGAACTTCTTTGGACTTCGAGGTCCAGCATAGCAGCAGCAGCAACAACAACAACGAGGACTTCAACCCCTTATTTTCCGCTTGGCTCTCCTGCACCTGCACGGGACAATCCACTGCATGGTGGTAAACAAGACAATGGTCAACATTCAGCTGACCAATTTATAACGACCCTACCCCTTACCCTGCGTAGTGGTATTCCTTTCCTGCAGGCATAGCATTTCACAAGCAGATATATCATACAATGTGCACTCACGCACAATCAACATATCACAAACGTCGCCCACACGGCCCGACACTCCGTGCACTTAGGGCACTACCTGTCGCCCACCGCCATTCAAGGCCCGAAGACCAATGGCAAACTTGAGCATTTCGCACCATGGACTTCAGCCGGAGACTTTATTCTTAGTGTAACGACTCGGGATTTGGAACGTATCCCCCATAGCATTGCTACTGGATGGAGTGTAGGCCTAAGCCTCTCGTATTATTGTAATGACCCGGGATTTGGCCCGTCGCCCCCCCATGGCATCGCTATCGGATGGCGCGTAGGTCTAAGACTCTCGCTATGCATTTCTGCCGAATGCCAAGCGCCCAGGTACTCATTGCAGAAAACCATAATGCAGATACAGTTCAGCCATTTCCCATTGCTCAAATCGTCATTTCACTGATGCGAGACGGCATCCCCTTGTCCATTCAGCACGAGATCACAAAGCTCACAAACAGCCACACTGTCCCCGAAGGACTGGCTTCACAATCATAGGTTAGCTAGGAGCCATCGCCAACGACACTCACTCTCGCCCGGCGTTAGCGACAGAACACACTTTCCATCCCTAGCCCTGCCTTATCTGGATCAACCATCCAGTAATCCCTGCAACCTCCTACAGTGCCAGGAACATTGGTCTTTTATAGCATACAATACAAGAACTTGTGGGTATTTTCTTGGACTTTTACTCCAATACTTACTGCTACTATCCTTCACATGCACAACCCACCGAATCCGCAAATATAATCATTTATACGCTGAGTCTTCTCCGGTGTGCAAAATAAAATATCAGTAATCCAGACCAACCTGTCCAGATGGGCTTCACACAGTATGTATATTCCGTACTTCATATTTCTGGATCTACATGCAAGACATCTCGGGGATCTCCAGAATCAACCCAAGGGGAATCCCTCAACAATCCAACTTTTGGTGGGGGAAACACATGTATATACCAAGTTAAGGACTTCACATGTCCAAGGAAGAAAAATCGTTACCCTTGATGATCGCTTTGGAGCCATGGAAATCTGGCCGGATGAAAAACACCACAATGGCCTTGCCTCGATAAATTTGAACTCGACACGCGATTCGAGGCTCTAAAACTCCACCGGTAGCCTGACGCCTCCTTCTCCCTTGCTCTCACCACTCTCTAACTCTTGAAGAAAGAGAAAGGCTTTGAGAACATGAGAGAGTTATCCTCATCTCATGTCCTTATAGTAGCAGGGAGATCTCAGGACCGTTGGGTCCTGGTTGAAAGGAATGAACGGCCACGAAAAACCCTGAAAAA
Organism: Platanthera guangdongensis; assembly: GCA_039583875.1. Classification (NCBI taxonomy): domain Eukaryota; kingdom Viridiplantae; phylum Streptophyta; class Magnoliopsida; order Asparagales; family Orchidaceae; genus Platanthera; species Platanthera guangdongensis. Next base: position 119,680,662 of record CM077152.1, on the reverse strand, counting down.
CTCTTTCCTGGGTTGAACACGGCTTGTGACACACCTGTGTCATAGGTCGTGTTCCTTAAGCAGCAAAGAAACCACATTAACCAAACCAGGACACGGTCGTGTTACACGCCCGTGTCATAGGCTGCGTGCCAAACACGGCTTCAGACACGCCCGTGTCCAGCCAGTGTATATCAGTCTGCCAAAGCACAGAAAAGGACACTACCCTTGACATGCCCATATCACAGGCCATGTGCCCCACTAAAGGATCATCGAGTGCAATTCGTCGAACTCACTCGAGAACTTGTCGAGTGCATAGCAGGACACGACCTTGGACACACTTGTGTCACAGGCCGTGTACCGGACTCGAGGATCGTCAACCGCATTTCATCGAGCTCACTCGAGAACACCATGCCAGCACTCGAGTATAGGACATGGCCATGGACACGCCCGTGTCCCTAGCCGTGTACCTCACACTGAGTAGGATACGACTTGGGGATAGGCTCGTGTCCCAGGCAGTGTAACCCACTCTCCTCAGCCCAGTCACCACTGAGATTTGGGGTGCTACAATCCTCCCCTCCTTCAAGAAATTTTGTCTCAAAATTTGCATAGAGTACTCAGGAAACTCTCAACCGAAAATGTGTTACAACATTTTTTGTACAACCCAAACTATGATACAAGTTTAAACAAACAATTCGGGAAACTCAGCAAGCATGGTCTGCTCCTGCTCCCATGTTACCTCCTCACGACCACAGTTGTCCCATCGAACCTTGACAATCCAGATTGTCTTGTTCCGTAATTGCTTATCGGCTTTATCCTCGATCTGAATGGGCCTAACCTTCGTCGTTAGCCCAAATTCGATCGGTACACTATCATTTGCAATAACTTGAGCTGGATCTTTTACGGCTTTTCGAAGCACTGAGATGTGGAACGCATCATGCAATCCACTCAATTCATCTAAAAGGGCTAGCTGATAGGAAACTTCACCAACTCTTTACACCACTTCTAATGGACCAAGATATCTCGGACTTATCTTTTTCAAGCGCCGAATCCCGGACATGCCTTTGAAGGGTTTGATTTTTAAATATACCCAATCGCCAATCGTAAATTCAACATTTTGGTGCTTGGCATTGTAATATTTGTCTTATATACCTTGGGCTATCTGTAGCCTCTCCCGAATAGAGCGTATCGTTGAATTAGCTTCTTCGACTTCCTTACGCTTATATAGTTTAGATTTGCCTACTTCTGCCTAAGCTAAAGGTGTACGACATTTTCGACCATACAAAGCTTCAAACAGTGCCATACATATGCTCGCTTGGAAGCTATTGTTGTAGGCAAACTATACCATATAAAGATGATCTTCCCATTTCTTACCAAAATCCAAGGAGCACATTTAGAGCATATCTTCCATCGTTCTATTGGTCCTCTCAATCTGGCCATCAGTTTGGGGATGAAAGGCCGTACTCAACATTAACTTTGTTTCCAACAGTTGATGGATTAGCCTCCAATCGTTCGATGTGAATTTCCTGTCACGATCACCCTACTATGCTACGGGGAATACCGTGCAACCATATGATCTGCTCAACATAGACTTTTTCCAAGGCTTCCACTGAGTCATCCCTCTTGTTCGGAAGGAAATGATCCACTTTAGTCAATCGGTGTACGATTACCCAAATCGAATAATTACCTTGTTGAGACCTTGGCAACCCATGCACGAAATCCATTGAAATATCATCAAACTTCCACTACGGAATAGATAGCGACTTCAGGAAACCTCCAGACTTCTAGCATTCAGCCTTCACTAAGGTACAGGTCTGATATTTGGCCACATATAGTACTATGTCTTTCTTCAAACCTGGCCACCAGAATAGCTTTTTCAAATCTTTATACATCTTTGTGCTTCCTGGGTGAATTGAGTATATCGTAAAATGAGCATCATACATCAATTCTTCTCTTAGCTTACCCATACTTGGAACGTACAAACGAACATCTTATCGCAAAAGGCCGTCATCCCAGGAGAATTGGTCCTTCGACCCATCCACTGCATAGCGGTGCAGACTTTCGTCAAGTTCTGTTGCTTGGAGAATTTTGTCCGCAAGGTCACACTGTACCTCTGTCCAATGCAAGCACGCATTTGCTGTAGAATTCTTGTCAACACAAGTAATCTCTAAAGCTTTCAACTCCTGGATTAGATGCTCATCATGCATCTACAACCAATTTGCCCTTGATAGAGTCCTACGACTTAAGGCATCTACAAACATGTTTCCCTTCCCGGGAGTGTATTGAATCTCAAAAGTTTAGTCCCCGAGAAACTCCATCCACCTTCGTTGTCGCATATTGATATCCTTCTGATCTAATAGGTACTTTAGGCTCTTATGGTCCATGAATATATCCACCTTCACACCATATAGATAGTGACGCCACAATTTCAGAGCAAAAATCACCGCTGCCAAGTCCAAATCGTGGACGGGATAGTTCCGTCCATGCACTTTCAACTAGCGGGAGCCATAAGCAATCACCTTTCCAAACTGAATAAGAATGCAGCCTAAGTCGCTCCCGAACGCATCACTATAAATCTCAAAGTTGTCTGTACTACATGGCGACGTCAAACGGGCGTCGTGGTTAAATGATTCTTTAGCTCTTCAAAACTTGCGTGCACTTTGGCGTCCAAACAAACTTCTGAGCCCTCCTCATCAATGAGGTAAGAGGCAAAGCGATCCGTGAGAAGTTTTTAACCAAACATCTGAAACAGCCTGCCAGTCCAAGGAAACTTCTAACTTCAGCCACCGAAGACAACACTGGCCACTCCTGGATGGCTCTTATCTTTGACGGATCCACCGCAATGCCCTCTCTACTCACAATATGGCGAAGAAAAGCCACTGACGACATCCAAAACTCACACTTTGAGAAATTGGCGTAGAGCTTAGTTCTCCTCAGGGTATGCAACACCAACCGTAAATGGTTCGCATGATCTTATTTAGATCGAGAGTACATCAAGATATCATCAATGAAGACAATCACAAACAGATACAAGTACTGAATAGCGTAGTAGATGTGAATGATCCAAGTCACCTATTATTTCTATTTTCAAGAAATTTCATCAATCTTCTTTTATTATCTAGAACTTGTTTTTTGAAATTTTTCAAATCTATGTTTTTAAAAAATTTAAAAGCGTGAAAATGATTTAGGCCGTTTTTATTTTCGTTTGAGCTTTTCTGCCAACCTAAAAAATTTCACCACTAGTTAGCCGCTTTTGAGCCTCTTTTCTAATTTCATTTGATAGCTCCTCTTTTCATATCATTTTCACCAAAGCCAAAATTTCCAACCTATCTAATCGCACTAGCCTTTTTGAGTCTCATAAATAATTTTCAGGATTATGATAGATTATTTTGTGATGTTTTTGGAGAAGTTTTTGAAAAAGTATGCTCAAAAGAAATGATTGTTTTTGGCCAATTCAAAATAAAAATAAAAATATTCATGGACTTTGTTTTGAAAAAAAAAATAAGAAAACCAAATGGAAATGAAAAAAAAAGAAGAAAGAAAAATATTTTGTTCAAAATGAAATTTTTGAAACTCTTTGTTTTTGTTTAGTGTGATTTTAAGCCCCCTATTTATCTTTGAATTCCACTCCTAATTATAATCCTAAACCAAACTCTTCGGTCCTATTAAGTACTGTTGATTCATGTCCTTTGAATTTTATTTAACAACTAAGACAAGAAGAAAAGTAAATCAGTATTAGTTTTCGATGTAAACTTAGATTTTTGTTATTTATTTGATATAATTATAATGTGTTGCTTGGATCTAGTAACAACTCAATGTGTTTTTTTCATTTTTGTTGCTTTACTTAAATCTATTTAAAACTTTTTGTTAAAATTTTTGGATGATTTATTTTTATTAATTAAAGTTTATAAAAGTTAAACCATACCTAAATAATTGCTTTAGATTAACGTTTCACCTTTTCCCTACTTAGAATTTTGCATAGTACTTGTGTAGGCGTAATTAGAACTTTTTGATTAGTCCTATTTTATGGTTATCTAGTTTTTATATTTTTGCTTGCAGACAAGCAAAACGTAAGCTTGGGGAATTTGATAGTTTGTTTTTTATTTAAGCAATTAGAGTTTTGTTTAGGTCTTTATTGTGCAAATCTTGTCCTTTTAGCTTATATGTCCCCCTCCTCTTTTATTTATTTATGCCACTAATGTTTTTGTGCTCCTTTGCAGGTTTTCTCAATTTTCAGCCAAAATGACCTGACAGGACCACTAAGACAGTCGTATCATGGGGCGTGTCACCTGTTCCCAAAGAATCAACCACCAGAGAAAAGTCCAAAGTTCATCACGACCAGGACACGGCCTCCCACACAGCCGTGTCTTTGGCCGTGTCAATCTGGCTGTGTCAACATGAACCGTGTCACTAGGAGCCGATGTCTTTTTAGAGCAGGACCACCTCTTCAATGCATGCAGCCCACCATTAATACACCTCCCGTCGAAGCCCATCAACCGCAGAGGGCACGACCACCAACACGGCCGTGTCGTTGGCCATGTCAGTATGGGCGTGCCTGCCGATTCGATGTTGCAATGATCGCTCTCGCCAGAACCAGAGCCTGAAGTCAACCAGCACGGGACATGGCAACCAACATGGATGTATCGTTGGCCGTGTCACCCCCTCTTGTACTTCTATAAATTCAGCCCCTCCCCCTTGTTTCAAAGGGAGTCTTGGAGTGTGTAAGGAAGTGCTGCCCTTTTATTTTCTAAAGTTTTTCATGTTTCTTCTCTCTCTGTCTCTTTCTCTTTTTAGTTTAGTTCAATTCAAGTTTAGTTTAAGCTTTTGTATTTGCTTTTCTTGCAAATGCTTTAGTTGCTAATTGTAGGTCCAGAATAGGATTTTATTTTCATGCAATTGTAGTCTTCAATTTCCAAGTGTAGCTCTCTTTAATATTAATAGAAGTCCTCTTTTCTCTTACCTCTCTTACTTTGTGTCTTTGTGTTTTACTACTCATCCCCCCCGCCTCCACTTCATTATGATTAACTAATCCTCCTTGTACTCGATCTAGATGATCCGAGGTTCGAGTGATTAAGTTATGATGCTTTGAGTTCACCTTCTCTTTTTATGTTTTAGGCCTTGGATTACGCTTGATTTATCATGGGTTGGAGATATATTATCGATATATATTCTCCACCTTTGCTTTCATTCTTGGCTAGCCGAGAGGCCGATAGTTTGAAGTGAGCACTCAAGACTAAAGGGAGTTGTACGTACCCCTCGAGAGAGGCAGACGTCCAAATCTCCCGGATTGGAGTAAAATCCAACAATGGGGTTCACTGCGTAAGGCAAGTTTTAGGCCTCCGATTTAGGTGAGAGTCGGTCGGACCTTCCTAAACTCAGGTGGGCACGTCTTTGAGAGAAGCGTGTAAATGTTTATGGAACCTCCACGGTCAAGGAACTTTACCCTATTAAGCTTAGGTTTATTTATCGTGTTTTTAATCGACTCTTGTCGAGGTGATTCTTGATCGAGTGCATTTCCATCTCATTGTTCTAACCTTCTAGTGTAATCATTTCTTTTATGCCCTCTTTACCCTTTTTATGCAAATAGCCCTCTTTCTTATGAAATATTTCATTTAGTGCATTTAGTTTTCTTTTAACCCCAAGTTTTCCGTCGATAAAATAATAGTCTTCGTGCGAGTAAGCTTACTCAACAGTTCCCGGATTTAAATACGACACTTGTGTCCCCTTACTACAGTTCGATAGGTATACTTGCCTAGTTGGATTGTTAGTTTGGTTGCTCTCTTTTCTTAAGCGTTGGCCGGGACACCATGTTTTTGGTGGCGTTGCCGGGGACCAACTTTTGTTGATAATTTGGAAGCACGAACCTATTAATTTTGTCATTTCTCTTTCTTATCCTATTTCAAAAAAAATCTAAAAAATTTAATTACCGCTCTTAATAGAAACTCACTTGACAATTTTTCTACACCACCTAAATCTCTCGAAAAGGGCAAAGTAGTTTTAAGTGCTGCTATCTTGTCTAGTACCTTGCAAACCCTTCACCGGGTAGCCCTTGGGAAGTTCGGGAGTCAAAACTTTAAAAAATTCTTTTTCAAGAAAATTAGTAACTCTCTTTTTCTAGTTTTTTTTATTTCTCTTTCTTCATCTTCTCTTCTTTTAGTGCATGACCCGCGGGAGTCCGTCGGTTATTTTGGACCTGGACCACAAAATTGAGCGTACTCTTCAGAGAAGATCGCGATTTCAAGGCCCTACTCTCCAAGTACCAGTTGAGGATTCTGAGTCATTTTCTACTTTAAGAATGGAAGAAACCAACGTGGAGGAAGACGTGCAAAGGCCTATGTCTTATTATGCACGGCTGAATCTCGAGGGCACAGAATCTAGCATAGTTCGCCCTGCGATAGCAAATAATAACTTCAAACTGAAGCCTAGCATAATTCAAATGATGCTGCAGTATGTGCAATTTGACGGACTTCAAGATGAAGATCCTTACGCACATATAGCAAGCTTTCTTGAGATTTGTGACACCTTCAAGATAAATGTTGTCACAAATGATGCTATTAGGCTAAGAATATTTCTTTTCTCCCTTAGAACTAAGGCTAAGCAGTGGTTGAACATTCTACCTAAAAATAGCATCACAACCTGGACTCAATTAACTAAAAAATTTTTGGCGAAGTATTTTCCGCCAGCTAAAACTGCAGAACTTAGGAACGACATCTCTACCTTTGGACAAATAGACTCTGAAACCCTTTATGAAACCTGGGAAAGATTTAAAGAACTATTAAGATGATGCCCACATCACGCTCTGCATGTATGTTTGCAGGTGCAGACGTTCTATAATGGGCTAAATCAAAGCACGAAGTAAATGATAGACGTAGCTACTGGCGGTACTTTAAACCAAAAGACCCCGGATGCAACTCTTGAGCTTTTTGAGGACAGGGACATGAACACTTACCATTGGAATGTGCCAAGGTCCCGCCCGAACAAACCTGCAGTTTTCTTTGAAGTGGACAACATCTCCCAGCTCGCTCTGCAAGTTAAAATATTAAGCAAAAAAATTACGGAGATGACTGCTGCCTCCTCCCCTCAGGTATAGGAATCTGCAATTCCAGCTCCAGAAAAAATAGATTATGTTAATAATAATATGCATAGAAATGCTTTTAATAATTATTCTGCTGCGAATTTTCATCCTCCTGGTTTTAATTTTCCGAATAGTTATAATCCTACTTTAAGAAATTACCCAAATTTTTCTTAGAGTAATCCTTCGAACGCAATGCGCCCACCACCTCAAAATTGTTTTTCTGCACCGCCTCCACCTCTTCATAACTTTCCAAAACCTCTAAGTTTGGAGGAGTTACTTTCTAAATATATCACCATAAATGACGCTACGATAAGAACCTTAACTGGAAGCGTTAAAAATTTTGAGAATCAAGTAGGACAGCTGGCTAAATTAATTTCTGAGCGACCCACACAGTCACTTCCTTCCAATACTGAGCCCAATCCGAGAGAGCAAGCGAAAGCTATAACTATTCGAAGTGGGAAGCAAGTTCTCGGTAAGGCAAGTGAAGAGCCCGAGGCAAGCTCTGCTCCCTCTTTAAAAAATCAAAGCTCCGCTCCCGTTTTAAAAATTCCACCCTCTGCCGAAGAAGTTATTACCCCTATTTTAGAAACAAAACTCACACCACCACCCACCTTTAAAAATAATCCAACCCCACAATACCCTTTTGAAGTTAATAAATAATGTCAGGAAGATCAATACACCCGTTTCTTAGAAATATTTAAACAAATCCACATAAATCTGCCCTTTCACGAAGCGGTATCCCAGATGCCGAAGTACGCTAAGTATCTTAAGGACCTCCTAACCAACGAGAATAAATTAGAGAACCTTTCGCATGTCACATTAAATGTCGAGTGCTCGGCGGTCTTGACAAACGGTTTACCAAAGAAAATCAGTGACCCATGTAGTTTTTCTATTCCGTGTGTCTTTGGTGATCTTTTTGTCAAGCACGCATTAGCCGACTTAGGTGCGAGTATTTACCTGATGGCCCTCTCATTGTTTAAGAAGTTAGTAATTGGTAACCTCAACCCCACATGTATGAGTATCCAGCTCGCCGACAGATCAATCAAATACTCGTTAGGAATCGTGGAGGAGGTCCTAGTTAAAGTCGACAAGTTCATCTTCCCGGTGGACTTTGTCATATTGGACATCGAAGAAGATGTCGAGGTTCCCCTGATCCATGTCTGACCCTTTCTTGCCACCTCCCGAGCTATCATTGACATAAGCAATGGTAATCTCTTCCTTCGCGTAGGTGACGACGAAGTAACTTTCTCTATCACCCCCTCGATGAAGAACACCCTAGCAAATGATGACTCTTATTTTTTCATAGATACCCTAAGTGAAGAATCCTCCCGTCACTTCTCTGATTTTGAAAAAGAATTTTCTGATTTTGCACCTCCTCTACTCCTCTAACTGAATCGCTACACCTAAGTGAAGAATCCTCCTATCACCTCTCTGAATTTGAAAAAGATTTTTCTTATTTTTGTTCCTCTTCTACTCTTCCAACTACATCGCTGCAAGAAGCTTCCATGGCCACTAGCCCCACCCCTTTTAATTTTACAGATAAAAAAGTCTACGAGGATATAGTTTTTGAAAAAGAAAGAATTTTTAAAACCTCGTATGAAGACCCCCCCTACCCTGGAATTGAAAGAACTACCCGAGCATCTTAGATACACTTTCTTAGAAAAGGACTCCAAGCTTCGCGTCATAGTTTTAGCCTACGTCACGGATGTGCAAAATGATAAACTCCTTTTAGTTTTACGTAAGCATCACTGAGCTATTACTTGGCAGGTATCTGATATCAAGGGCATAAGCCCATCTTTCTGCACTCACAAAATCTTAATGGGAGTTAATTCACGTAACTCTATACAACCTCAGCGCCGTATAAACCCCAACATAAAAGAAGTAGTTAAGAGTGAGGTTATGAAATTATTAGATGCAGGAATTATCTATCCTATATCTGATAGTAAGTGGGTTAGCACAGTCCAAGTAGTACCAAAGAAGTGAGGGATAATGGTAGTTAGTAATGAGAATAATGAATTAATCCCGACACGGACGGTGACCGGGTGGCGAATGTGCATTGATTATCGTAAGTTAAATGACGCCACCCTAAAGGATCATTTTCCCTTACCATTCATCGATTAGATTTTAGAACGATTATCCGACAATAGCTTTTATTATTTTCTCGACGCCCTCTCGGGGTATTTTAAAATACCCATCTCTCCCGAGGACCAAGAGAAAACTACGTTTACTTGTCCCTTCGGTACTTTCACCTACCAAAGAATGCCGTTTGGAATGTGCAATGCGACAGCTACATTCCAGCGATGTATGCTCGCTATCTTTGACAAGTACGTAGAAAGCATTATGAAAGTATTCATGGATGATTTCTCCGTGTTCGGTGACGCATTTGATAGTTGTTTAGGAAACCACGAAAAAGTCTTAGAAAGATGCAAAGAAACTAACCTTGCCCTAAATTGGGAAAAATGTCATTTTATTGTGAGGGAAGTGTTAGTTTTGGGTCATAAAATTTCAACAAGAGGTATTGGAGTAGACGTTGCTAAGATAGAAGTTATAGAGAAGCTGCCGCCACCTAAGAACATAAAAGCTATAAGAAGTTTCCTAGGTCACGCTGGTTTTTACCATCGTTTCATAAAGGACTTCTCCAAGATCACCAAACCACTTACCCATCTCTTAGAAAAAGATGCCCCATTCATTTTTGATGACCTTTGCCTAACTGTTTTTAATTTAATAAAAAAAACTAATTAATGCCCCGATTATGATAGCTCCGGTGTGGGACCTTCCTTTTGAGATAATGTGCGATGCGAGTAGTTTTGCGGTAGGAGCCGTATTAGGTCAACGCATATCTAAAAACTTCCACCACATCTATTATGCAAGTAAGACCCTCACATCTGCACAGGAAAATTACCCAACAACTGAGAAGGAGCTCCTAGCTGTAGTATTCGCTTTTGATAAATTCCGCCCTTATATTACACTTTCAAAAATTATCATTTTTAGGGACCACTCAACCCTCAAATATCTTCTTTATAAAATGGATGCCAAGCCTCGCTTGATTCGCTGGGTCCTACTCCTATAGGAGTTTGACTTAGAAATCCGTGATAAGCGAGGAGCCAAAAATTTGGGCGTCGACCACCTCTCCCGCCAAGATAATCGTTTTATTGAAAATCTAGATGAATAATCTTTTAATGATTATTTTCCTGATGAGAAGCTGCTTTCAATTAGCACTTCTCCTTCTCCTTGGTTTGCACGCATTGCCAACTACTTAGTGGATTGTGTGCTCCCAAAAGAGTTCTCCTCTAAACAAAAGAAGAAATTCTTTTCTGAGTTGAGAACAATTTTTGGGAGGACCCGCATCTTTTCAAAGTTTGTGTAGACAAAGTGATAAGGAGATGTGTTTCTTATGAAGAAGGATTAGATATTTTAAAATACTTACATGAAGGTCCGACTGGTGGGCACTATCAAGCTGCTCGCACCGCTCACAAGGTGCTTTATGCGAGTTTTTACTGGCCTAGCCTGTTTAAAGATGCACAAACCTTTATGAGTAAGTGTGATAGTTGCCAATGGTCGCGCAACAATTCCAATAAAAATGAAATGCCACAAAACTATTTCCTTGAGTGCGAAATTTTCTACCTCCGGGGAATTGATTTTGTTGGTCCTCTTCCTTCTAGCTTTGGAAATAACTATATTTTAGTTGTCATTGATTATTTTCACGATGGGCCGAATCCCAAGCTCTTCCTACGAATGATGACCGAGTCGTGGTTACGTTTTTAAAAAAATTATTTTCTCGATTCGGTACGCCCGGGCCATCGTTAGCGATAGGGGTTCTCATTTCTGTAACGCACAGTTTTCTAAAATCCTTACTAAATATGGCGTTACTCATAAGCTTTCAACTGCCTACCACCCCCAAACTAACGGACAAGTCGAAGTAGTGAATAGAGAAATCAAAAGAATTTTAGAAAAGACCGTTTCACCTTCTAGGAAAGACTGGTCAACTAAATTAGATGATGCTCTATGGGCCTACCGAACAGCGTAAAAAATCGCCCTCAGATGTACGTCGTATCGGTTGGTTTATAGAAAATCGTGTCATTTACCCGTAGAATTAGAACACCGCGCTTTTTAGGCATTGCGATTCTTAAACTTCGTTCCCCACTCTAGCTGCGACCTTAGAAAATTTCAACTCAATGAACTCGACGAGTGGCGCTCTAACGCGTACGAAAACAACAAAATTTATAAAGAGCAGACAAAATGCTTTCATGATAAGCACTTAAGGCACCGAAAAACATTTAAGCCTGGCGACCAGGTTCTTCTTTATAATTCTCGTTTACGTTTATTTCCTGGAAAATTAAAATCACGTTGGTCTGGGCCCTTTATTGTTGTAGAAGTTTTTCCTTATGGTACAATTTTGATTTCCAACCCTGATAAGGGTAATTTCAAAGTGAATGGTCAGCGTCTTAAACTGTATTTCTGTGATGATGTCAGTCCTAACTGTGTTAGCTCTATCCTTCACGATCTAACTTTTGATTAGTTTGGAACTTTGTTTTATCTATTAAAAACTTTGAACTATTTCTTTGAACTTAGTTTTAGACAATATTTTTGGACAATATTATTTTGTTGCGTCGAGCTCAAACGACGTTTTAAACAAAGGGCACTCTTGGGAGGCAACCCAAGTTATCTTTTTCTGTTTTCTTTATTTTACAATTTTTGCCCCGGACGGCTCCGATAAGCTGAAGCTTCTGCGATCGCCTGCTCCAATGCTGCTGAATCCATCACGAAGTCCAAAGAAGACATTTCATGAAGATCCAAAGCGCAAGCTTGGGGGAGCGGCATCACTCAGTTTTCGCAACAAATAAATCCGGGGAAGTACCTATTTTTCAATCCTGTTTTTCAATTTTGTACTTTATTTTTCCCTCTCTCTCTCTAAACACCTTCTCAATTGAGGACAATGTCCATTTTAAGCTTGGGGGAGGACTTCCTCCTTCTTTTTGTTTTTTTTTAATATTTTTCATGCTTTTTGTGAATATTTTTCAAAAATCCAAAAAAAATGAATATCTTAAAAATCCAAAAAAAAAGAATATTTCAAAATTAAAAAAATATATATGTTTTTTGTTTTTTTATAGTTTAGACATTTTTGTATTTCAATAGTACCCCTTGTTTTTGTTTTGTTTTTCTCAAAATTCCTTATAAATAACTTAGCTAATTATAATTTTTCTAATCAATCTTTTTAATTATATTTCACAAGTAAAATGTTGTTCTTGCTGTGTTTCTAATTCACGGTAGCATGTTAAGGTGAAATATTTTTCTAAAACTCGCATTTATATTATGGTTTTTCGTTTTTTATTTTCTTTACTTTCTCAAAAATTCATCATCCACTATTTTCCTTTTCGTTTTTAGATAATTTTTGTAAGAATAACTTTTGAATAGCGTAGTAGATGTGAATGATCCAAGTCACCTGTTATTTCTATTTTCAAGATAATTTCATCAATCTTTTTTATTATCTAGAACTTGTTTTTTGAAATTTTTCAAATCTATGTTTTTAAAAAATTTAAAAGCGTGAAAATGATTTAGGCCATTTTTGTTTTCGTTTGAGCTTTTCTGCCAACCTAAAAACGTTCACCACTAGTTAGCCGCTTTTGAGCCTCTTTTCTAATTTCATTTGATAGCTCCTCTTTTCATATCATTTTCACCAAAGCCAAAATTTCCAACCTATCTAATTGCACTAGCCTTTTTGAGTCTCATAAATAATTTTCAGGATTATGATAGGTTATTTTGTGATGTTTATGGAGAAGTTTTTGAAAAAGTATGCTCAAAAGAAATGATTGTTTTTGGGCAATTCAAAATGAAAATTAAAATATTCATGGACTTTGTTTTGAAAAAAAAGAAAATAAGAAAACCAAATGGAAATGAAAAAAAAGAAGAAGAAAGAAAAATATTTTGTTCAAAATGAAATTTTTGAAACTCTTTGTTTTGGTTTAGTGTGATTTTAAGCCCCTATTTATCTTTGAATTCCACTCCTAATTATAATCCTAAAACAAAGACTTCGGTCCTATTAAGTACTGTTGATTCACGTCCTTTGAATTTTATTTAACAACTAAGACAAGAAGAAAAGTAAATCAGTATTAGTTTTCGATGTAAACTTAGATTTTTGTTATTTATTTGATATAATTATAATGCGTTGCTTGGATCTAGTAACAACTCAATGTGTTTTTTTCATTTTTGATGCTTTACTTAAATCTATTTAAAAAGTTTCGTCAAAATTTTTGGATGATTTATTTTTATTAATTAAAGTTTATAAAAGTTAAACCATACCTAAATAATTGCTTTAGATTAACGTTTCACCTTTTCCCTACTTAGAATTTAGCATAGTACTTGTGTAGGCATAATTAGAACTTTTTGATTAGTCCTATTTTATGGTTAGCTAGTTTTTATATTTTTGCTTACGGACAAGCAAAACTTAAGCTTGGGGAATTTGATAGTTTGTTTTTTATTTAAGCAATTAGAGTTTTGTTTAGGTCTTTATTGTGCAAATCTTGTCCTTTTAGCTTATATGTCCCCCTCCTCTTGTATTTATTTATGCCACTAATGTTTTTGTGCTCTTTTGCAGGTTTTCTCAATTTTCAGCCAAAATGACCTGACAGGACCACTAATACGGCCGTATCATGGGGCGTGTCACATGTTCCCAAAGAATCAACCACCAGAGAAAAGTCCAAAGTTCATCACGACCAGGACACGGCCTGCCACACAGCCGCGTCTCTGGCCGTGTCAATCTGGCTGTGTCAACATGAACCGTGTCACTAGGAGCCGATGTCTTTTTAGAGCAGGACACGGTAGCCTACACGGCCGTGTCGCCAGGCATGTAGCCACCTCGTCAATGCATGCAGCCCACCATTAATACACCTCCCGTCGAAGCCCATCAACCGTAGAGGGCACGACCAGTAACACGACCGTGTCGTTGGCCATGTCAGTATGGGCGTGCCTGCCGATTCGATGTTGCAATGATCGCTCTCGCCAGAACAAGAGCCTGAAGTCAACCAGCACGGGACACGTCAACCAACATGGACGTATCGTTGGCCGTGTCACCCCCTCTTGAACTTCTATAAATTCAGCCCCTCCCCCTTGTTTCAAAGGGAGTCTTGGAGTGTATAAGGAAGTGCTGCCCTTTTATTTTCTAAAGTTTTTCATGTTTCTTCTCTCTCTCTCTCTCTTTCTCTTTTTAGTTTAGTTCTATTCAAGTTTAGTTTAAGCTTTTGTATTTGCTTTTCTTGCAAATGCTTTAGTTGCTAATTGTAGGTCCAGAATAGGATTTTATTTTCATGCAATTGTAGTCTTCAATTTCCAAGTGTAGCTCTCTTTAATATTAATAGAAGTGCTCTTTTCTCTTACCTCTCTTACTTTGTGTCTTTGTGTTTTTCTACTCATCCCCCCCGCCTCCACTTCATTATGATTAACTAATCTTCCTTGTACTCGATCTAGATGATCTGAGGTTCGAGTGATTAAGTTATGATGCTTTGAGTTCACCTTCTCTTTTTATGTTTTAGGCCTTGGATTACTCTTGATTTATCATGGGTTGGAGATATATTATCAATATATATTCTCCACCTTTGCTTTCATTCTTGGCTAGCCGAGAGGCCGATAGTTTGAAGTGAGCACTCAAGACTAAAGGGAGTTGTACGTACCCCTCGAGAGAGGCAGACGTCCAAATCTCCCGGATTGGAGTAAAATCCAATAGTCGGGTTCATTGCGTAAGGCGAGTTTTAGGCCTCCGATTTAGGCGAGAGTCGGTCGGACCTTCATAACTGAGGTGGGCACATCTTCGAGAGAAGTGTGTTCATGTTTATGGAACCTCCACGGTCAAGGACCTTTACCCTCTTAAGCTTAGGTTTATTTATCGTGTTTTTAATCGACTCGTGTCGAGGTGATTCTTGATTGAGTGCATTTCCAACTCATCATTCTAACCTTCTAGTGTAATCGTTTCTTTTATGCCCTCTTTACCCTTTTTATGCAAATACCCCTCTTTCTTATGCAATATTTCATTTAGTGCATTTAGTTTTCTTTTAACCCCAAGTTTTCTGTCGATAAAATAATAGTCTTCGTGTGAGTAAGCTTACTCAACAGTTCCCGGATTTAAATACGACACTTGTGTCCCCTTACTATAGTTCGATGGGTATACTTGCCTATTTGGATTGCTAGTTCGGCTGCTCTCTTTTCTTAAGTATTGTCCAGGCCACCATGTAACTCTATCTCGTCCCACCATAGCCGAGCCTCTCCTTTCAACAAGAAGGTGGCCAAGGTGACCTTCTGATTTTCCTCCATCCTTATCTCTGTCATTATTTGCTTGACGCGCGACAACCAATCTTCCACCTACGTTGGGGATCCCAAACTCATAAATGTAGGAGGATTGAAGCTCATAATCTGCTTCAACTGTCGTTCAGCTGCCCGAGGATCAACAGCCTCATTAGGTCCCGGGCTTACCCCAACCCGTTCTGGCACCAAAGCATGCTGCGCCCGGCCAGTAGGCTGTGCATGAATCATTGCAAACAGCGCCTTAGCAACTAAGCGTACTGTTTCCGCAGATGGAGGAGGTGTAGGCACACCAGCTGGTACCACACTCTCATTAGAAAGCTGGGGCTCAGACTGCCCAACACCACTACGAATCACCTATAGGTGGACAAGACACACATTAGCGACCTTACACAAGAAACAACAAAAAAATAGGAACATGCAGGTTCCTATAACAGGTGTATTTGCATTCCTTAATGGACATTCTTGAGTTCATTAATGTTATAGTGGGACACACTGATGCCTGCTCGCCACCCCACAAAAGAATTCGACCACGAATTCGAAAGGGAAGATCGAGACAAGTTGATACCAAAACATAATACCTCCATCTGTTACATGACATATAATAGAAGGTCTGGACGGCGTCCCATACCATATGCCACAAATAGGCGGCGAAGTTACGGGTGAATATCAGAGTTGCGCATCCTAGCAAAGAGCATTCTAGCAGAAGCTTTTAAATTAATTGAACTCAACCCATCAGAATGTCCACAATATATAAACCAACATCTATATATACATCACGAAGGAATGTTAGCAAAATACACAGTAAGTCTGGCCTTATGGCCTTACAGTTACGCTTTATACATATGACTTTATTACATCGGCACGCAGGCCGACCACACATGAAAATACTGTCACATGAACTTCTTTAGCCTTCGAGGGCCAGCATAGCAACAGCAGCAGTAACAACGAGGACTTTAGCCCCCTATTTTCCGCACGGCTCTCCTGCACATGCACGGGACAATCCACCACACGGTGGTAAACAAGACAACGGTCAGCGTTTAGCTGAACAATTTATAACGATCCTACCCCTTACCCGGGGCAGTGGTATTCCTTTCCTGCAGGCATAGCATTTCACAAGCAAATATATCATACAATATGCACTCACTCACAATCAACATATCAAAAACATCGCCCACACGGCCCGACGCTCCGTGCACTCAGGGTATATTCTTGGTGTATTGGATATACCAGTCGCCCACACCATTCAAGGCCCGAAGCCCATCGACAAACTTGAGCATTTCGCTCCACGGCCTTCAGTCGGAGACTTTAGTCTTAGTGTAATGACCCGGGATTTGGCCCGTAGCCCCCGATAGCATCGGTACCGGATGGCGCGTAGGCCTAAGCCTCTCGTATTATTGTAACTACTCGGGATTTGTCCCGTAGCATCCCCATGTCATCGCTACCGGATGGCGCACAAGTCTAAGACTCTTGCTATGCGTTTCTGCCGAATGCCAGATGCTCAGGTACTCATGACAGACAACCATAACGTGGATACAGTTCAGTCGATTCCCGTTTATCAAATCGTTAGTTCACTGACGCGGGTCGGCAACCCCTTATCCGTAGATCACGAGCTCACAAAGCACACAAACAACCACACTGTCCCTGAAGGACTGGCTTCACAATCACAGGTTAGCTAGGAGCCATCGCCAACGACACTCACTCTCGCTCGACGTTAGCGACAGAACACACTTTCCATCCCAAGCCCTACCTTATCTGGATCAACCATCCAACAATCCCTAAAGCCTCCTGCAGTGCCAGGAACACTGGTCTTTTATAGCATACAGTAAAAGCACTTGCGGGTATTTTCCTGGACTTTTACTCCAGTACTTCCTACTACTATCCTTCACAGGCACAACCCACCGAATCTGCAAACATAATCATTAGTACGCAGAGTATTCTCCGATGTTCTAAATAAAACATCACCATTCCATACCAACATGTCCAGATGGGCTTCACACAGTATGCCTATTCCGTACTTCACGTTTCCGGATCTACAAGCAAGACATCTTGGGGATCTCCACAATCAACCTAAGGGGAATCCCTGAACAATCCATCTTTTGGTGGGGGAAACCCATGCATATGCCAAATTAAGGACTTCACATGTCCAAGGAAGAAAGATCGTTACCCTTGACGATTGCTTAGGATCCATGGAAATCTAGCTAGATGAAAAGCACCACAACGGCCTTGCCTCCACGAATCTGGACTCGGCACGCTATTCGGGGCTTCAAAATTCCACTGATTGTCGGACTCCTCCTCCTCCCTTGCTCTCCACATTCTCTAACTCTTGAAGAAAGAGAAAGTTCTTGAGAATATGAGAGAGTTATCCTCATCTCATAGCCTTATAATAGCAAGGAGATCTCAGGACCGTTCGATCCTGGTTGAATGGAATGGACGACCATGAAAAGCACAGAAAGATTTTTCATGGGCTGAACATGGTGAAAGTGTGAGTTAGATCTGATATACTCTAGAGGGGGGGGGGGGTGAATAGAGTATGGTGCTTGCTAAAAACTTTTACAACATTTGTTGTATTCTAATGTGAACAAGGAAGCAAATAATAAAAGGTAAATCTAATCACAGAATGATCACAGAGCAATCTAGTCACAAAGCAACCTAGTCACAAACCACAGCCAGAAACAAAAAGAAAAACAAGCAACCAGAAGACACAAGGAGCTATAGTGGTTCCCCAATCAATCTTGGTACATCCACTCTTCTACCACCCTAGGTAGGAATCCACTGCAGGATGAGTTGATCAGGTGTCCTGGGCACCAATGAGCTTTTGATAAGGTGCTCAAAAACCAAACCAGATTTTTTGATCATGTGTCTTGCCACCAATGAGATTTTGATAAGGTGCTCAAAAACCACACACAAACTTTTGAAGGGAGTTTGAAAAACCCTTTACAGAGGTTGGGATGAGAGAGTGATGAAAGTCTTCTTTTCTCAATCACAGTGAGAAGACTATGTGGATTCAGTGATGTTGTCAAAGCTCCCCCTGAGATCTGTAGTTGTTCAGGAAGTGAAGCTTTGCAGTAGGGTGACAGGCCTTCAGAAAATTGATCTCCAGCAAATGATGATTTCAGCAACAACTGAAATGTGAGGTGTCTGGAGTCTTGAATGATGATGGCCTTGAACACTTGAATCAAAAGAGATCTGAAGATTTCAGTTTGTTGATCTCCTTTTGGTGTTGGTGTTCTTGTATGAATCTTGAGACTGAGAATGTTTGGAACTCTCTTTCTTTCTCTGTGTAATTGTTGTTTTTAGAGTTGTTGCAGAAATTGTTGTTGCAGAGAGTTTTTCTAACGTCTTGTTCTTCTTCTTGTTCTTCTTCTTGTGTCAGGAATAAAAAAATTGTCTTTTATTCCTTTTTCTCTGAATAGAAATGATCCTTTGTCCAAGATAGTCGTTGGACTGTCATTAAATGACTTCCTTAATTGCAATTGTCTTCTGGAGGAAAGTCCAATAAAACATTCCTTGAAAATCCCTTGAAACTTGCTCCGGAATAAATGAAAACGGCTACAAGATCTCTGAATTAATTGCTGACAATAATTCCTCAACTGTCTGAATTTGAATCTTGAAAATCATTGAACTCTTCAGAAAAACGTCGAACTGAGCTCCACTATCATCGAACTGAGCTCAGAGATTTGGACTTAGATAGAAACAGAGATCGTCGATCTGAGCTCAACTATCGTCGAACTGAGCTCAGAGATTGAGAACCAAACTGAAGTCAAGATCGTCGATCTGAGCTCAAAGATCGTCGAATGGAGTTCGACGACTTGTTGAAGTTGAGCTCGGAGATCGTCGAATGGAGTTCGACGATTCGTCGAACTGAGCTCACCAATCGTCGAATGGAGTTCGATGATTCGTCGTACTAAGCTCGACGAAATGACTTAGTTTCCAAACTGAAAAACCTGGTCTTGAGGGCAGCTTCCAAACCTAACTACTAACCCTTAGACTCAATTCTAATTGACCTTTAGATATATACAATGAGGTCAAAACAGGTTTCCTAAGAGACATAGTGATCCTGACCCAAATCAGTAATAGGGTGTTCCAACAATCTCCCCCTATTTGGGTTAGGATTACTATTTACAGAAATTAGAATATTATAAACATACAAAACAACAACATAACAACAAAACATTGCAGAAACACAGATATTATCTCAGACATATCATAAAACAGCATATATTATCACCTTACAGAATTACTCCTTTTCCTTGCTCTTTATAAGTTTTATTTCCCTGTTTGGATTAAGAGCTTCCTTCTTAGATCTTCTGTCATCAGCTGCACCTAGAGATGTTTTTTGTTTTGGCCTTGGTACTACAGCTTCAGGGTGCAGCTTCATGCAGCTTTCAGAATCAAAGAACTTGCTAGAGGAGTATCTTTCCAGTTCCTTTTTCCTTTGTTCAGATAAAGTAGTAATGCTGGAGGTGTCTTTGTCTTGCTCTCTGGCTTTCTTAATCTGATCCAAAGTAGCTAATTCATTCATCCTAGCTGTCCAGGAAGTTGGATTGTTCTCTGGATCCTCAAAGGGAACTGGAGGCTCATATCTGTTTGAGGGATTGTCTAGAGGAGTTCTGGATGAGACTAACTCTTTAAGCTTGTAAGGAAATGGACCTGAAGTAGTATCAGATGGACCTGGTCCTTCCCTTGGGTAAGGATGTTGCCTAGAATAGCCTTTTGAGTAGACTTGAAATTCTCTTTGGTTTCCTCTATAGCTTCCTCTCCTTGACTGATAGCCTCTGGATTGGCTTCCCCTATGTTGAGATCTTCCTTGAGGCTGATAAGGGGTTTGGCTTCTGGCAAAGGGTTGAACAGCAGAGCTTCCACCTGCACCTGCATCAGGTGAGGGAGGAGGTGGAGGAGGATGATGGAACTGAGAGGAACCTTTCTCATACTTTCTCTTCTTTTTCATAGCCTTTAGTTGATTCTTGGAATATTGCATCCAGTGTTCTGTAATGGGGTAGTTATGCAATTTGTAGTAAGGAATGTCATTTGTGTCTTTGACTTTAGCTGGAGGAACTCTTTTCATTGCCTTGCTTCTTGCTTTTCTTTTCCTTGCTATAGTAGCAGAAGAATCATCTGAATCAGTTCTGAACTGATCACTTTCTGAGCTTTGTTCATCATACAGTGCATCAATCCTTTTGAGATAGTCTTTTTGTTGTTGTGATTGAGTAGGAGAAACAGTAGTGACAACACTGGTAACAGTAACAACAAAAGGAGGAGTAGAAGCAACACTGGCATAAGAGGTTGTGGCAGCAGCAGTAGATACAGCAGTAGATACAGCAGATTCAGATACAACAGTTATAGCAGTTTCAGAAACAATACTTTCAGATGCAATAGTTTCCGCAACAGAAATATCATCAGCAATAACAGTAGGCTCAAGGTCAAATGCCTCTGTCTGCATATCCTCAGAAACTAAAACATCAGCCACATCAGAACTAACAGAAACAACAACATTTGCAGCAGTAGGAGCAGCATCAGCACTTTCAACAGAGACTGAAGGAGCAGCAGCAATAGAAATGGCAGGGGCGGCAGCAGAAAGGGACTTTATAAAAGAATTAATGAGACTGGTGTCACAGCTGGAAAAGGGCATAATGGCCTTAGACAGATCTTCTGATGGCTGGACTGCATTATGCTCTGGAAGACAGCTGAAATATATATAATCAAAATCTGATAAAAGTGACCTGAGGTCCACTGAGAAAAGTGCAACTTGTGGTGTTGAGGCTTGAGCTTGAACTGAGGTAACAGCAGCAGCAGGCAATCTAACCACTTCATGAGGCATCTCCCCCTGCCTAGATTCAGTCAGGACTGGATCAAGGCACCCAGATGAAGGGATTGCCTGAGGAGGAATGAGGGAGGAGAGCCTGGCAGACAGGTCTGCAACTGACTTTAAAAGTGGAGCCAAGGAGGTCTCCAACAAGAGGGATAGCCTGGGAGCTATCAGCTCATAAAGTCTGTCTGCTAAGGTCGGAATATCTACATGCTCAATAGGGATTTGAGCAGAGGTAGGGACTGAAGGTGGAGCAGCTGGAGATGTTGGTGGAGAGCTGGTGGATGGTGGAAATAAAGGTTGAGATAAGGGGATTGTTGAAATGGAAGATAATGGAGTGGAAACAGAGGGTGTGAAGGAGGGTTGTGCAATGATATCTTGAAGTAACTGTTGGTATGATGTGGATGAAGAGGGTTGATCAGGAGGGGATGAAGTGGAATCATCAGTAAAGGAATCATCCAGAAGTGTGAAAGATGGAAGTTGAGATGATGAATCAATTTCCTAATGTGGGTAGTGATGTAGAGGATGGAAGAGTTCTTCTGTGAGAGGTGGAGGTGGAGAAATTGAAGTTGGAGATGAGGTTGAAATAATGATTGTGGAGGAAATTTGAATGGTGGAGGTGAATGGTGGAGATTAAATAAGAGGTGAAGGAGGAGAAGAAGATCTAGGCAAGTCTTCTACAGGGGCAGAGACTAGAGGGGAAGAGACTGCAACAGCCCTTGTGCCTGAAGTGGTAGATGCAGAGGGCCTGCTGGGCTTCACTATTTGCCTGTCCCATTTGCCAAACAGGGCACAGGAGAGCCTCTTAGAGGCATTGATGTGCATCCCATTTGAGACAAGCAGGGCAGGGCATCTGTTTTGAAGAAACAACCCTAATATCCTTCCATAATTCACAAAATTCTTGTTGATTTTCTTCTTAATCAAGTCAAAGAATACTTCTCCCCAATTCAGTTGTTTCTTATCCACTAGAGCACCCATCAAGCATAGCTGATACCTGGAGATGGTATCATGGGCTGAGTGCTTGGCCAATAGAACGTTTCCTACAGCATCAGCCAAAAATCTGTATTCCACAGATAAATTCTTTTTCAGCAGCTTGTTAGGGTTTGCATCAGAATGACCCATTCTATCAAGCATAGTAGAAAATTCTTCTCCAGACATCTCAGCAGAATCTCTTCGAGAATTTAATCCAAAAATCTCTGTCAGAATAGTAGGTGTCAGAGGTACCTGAGTTCCAGAAATTGTTCCAACAACTGTATTTTGATCCTGGTTGTGGGCAGTATATACCCATTCCTTTATTTCATCAGCAGGCAATTTGATTCTGGTGGACATTATAGTAACTAGCTTTTGCTCCTTGAAAAGTTCGAGAATGTCATGGAAAATCTGATCACTGTTATTGAAAGAGCCCATATCTATATCAAATCCTGCATTAAATTTCATGGCGGCCATGACTATAACTGAGACGGCCATTGTTTCCTGCAAAAATCAACAAACAAACGACCAAGTGTAGAGAAGTTTGGAGGGAAAGAGAATTTTTGCAGAAAGTATAAAAGCACAAGGGAGAACGACGGCCGAAAAAAGAGTTTTATATTAGGGTTCGACGCAGAAAAGGAAAGATCGTTGAACTCAGTTCGATGATCGGGGCTCCTAAAGGAAACTGAAAGGTCATCAACATCGTCGATCTTCGTTCGACGATATTTGAGAGCGTCGATCTCCGTTCGACGATAGTTCAGAAAACAAAATCGTCGAGCTTCGTTCGACGATTGCTGACCTGGAGAGATAGTTGAACACTATCTGAGAAGCGCTGAACTCTAGTCGACGATTTCGGAAAGCATCGATCTCCGTTCGACGATCGGGGGAAAATCATCGAGCGCAGTTCAGAGACCAGAAACACTCTATACACTGGAAAAATCAAGATGTTTGCCTAGTCTTGGTCATTTTTTAGAGTTTTAAAATCTTGGAACTTATTTTAAACTTCCTCCATCTAACATTCCTAACTATGGAGGACTGATTTTGAGCTATAGAAATAGCACTGGTGTTATCACAAAAGATTTTAGACTTCTCTAAGTTGTAGCCATAATCTAGGAGTTGGTTATGAATCAACAAGATTTGTGAACAACAACTACCTGCAGCCATATATTCAGCTTCAGCAGTTGAAGTTGACACAGATGTTTGTTTCTTGCATAACCAAGAGACAAGTCTGTCACCAAGAAACTGACAAGTTCCACTGGTGCTTTTCCTGTCAATTCTGCATCCAGCATAATTAGCATCAGAAAATCTAGTTAAATCAAATGCTGAATCTTTTGGATACCAGAGACCTAGATTTGGAAAACTTTTTACATACCTGAGAATCCTTTTTACTAAGGTTAGGTGTTACTCTCTAGGGTTCACTTGGAATCTAGCACATATGCATGTAGCAAACATTATGTCAGGTCTACTGGCTGTAAGGTACAATAAAGAGCCAATCATTGCTCTATAGGTTGTCTGATCAACAGGTTTCCCATGTTCATCAGCATCCAATACAGCATTAGTATGCATAGGTGTTTTCATGCATGATGCTTCAGACATACCAAATTTCTTAACCAATTCCTTTGCATACTTGGTTTGAGAAATAAATATGCCTTCAGCATGCTGCTTGATTTGCAATCCTATAAAGAAAGATAGCTCACCCATGCTACTCATTTCAAATTTAGAATGCATTAGATTGGAAAACCTTCTGCACAAATTTGAATCTGTAGAACCAAAGATAATATCATCTACATAAATCTGTACTAGTAGGGTATGGGACTTATGGGTTCTAATAATGCTGACAAGCTGTATGAGCTCATTGCCCCCAGGCTCTCCCTCCTCTTGGAGACCTCTTTGGCTCCTCTACACTTGTCTGTGGCAGCCCTCTCTGCCAGGCTTTCCTCTCTCCTTCCTCCAGCAGCCCCACCAGCATTTTGCCTTGATCCAGAGGTATCTGCATCCAGGCAGGGGGAGATGCCCTATGAAGCCAGCCTTCATGCTGCTGTTGCTGCTGCCTCTGCTCCTGCTGCTGCTGCTGCTGTGCTTGTATCTTCTGCTCCAGTTGCTGTGCCTACTCCAGTCTTAGCAATAAACCTAAGGTCTTTGCTATCTACATTTGATACTGCATACTACAGCTACCTTCCAGAAGCCATTGCTGTCCAGCCCTCAGAAGATCTGTCTAAGGCAATGGTGCCCTTCTCTGGCTGTGACCCCAACATTCTTTCATCCTTTGTACTCTCAGTGATGACTGCTGCTGCTGCTGATAAAGAAAAGGCTGAATCTGCTTCTGAAATTGTTCTTGCTGCTGCTGAAGACAATGTTTTAACTGCTGCTGAAAATCAAATTATTTCTGATGAGCCCATTTTCCAGGATTCTCTGATGACAGAGGCTGTTGTTTTTGAGCCTGCTGTAGATGTTGTTGTTGTTGTTTCTGAACCTGCTGCTGCCATAATTCCTGAAATAACCAGTGTTGCATCTACTGCTGCTCCAGTATCAGTTGTTATATCTACTGTTGTATCTGTTTCTGTTGCTCCTGCTTCTGCCCCATCTGCTGCTGTTCAACTGAAAGAAAATTTGATGAAAAGGATTGATGCTTTATATGATGCTCAAAGCTCTGAATCTGATGACTACAACACTGCTTCTGATGATTCTTCTGCCACCATTGCAAGGAAAAGGAAGGCAAGAAGTAAGGCAATGAAGAGGGTTCCACCTGCCAAAGTTAGAGATGATAATGATGTTCCTTACTATATTCTGCACAACTGCCCAATTACTGAGCATTGGATGCAGTTCTCTAAGAATCAGCTAAAGGCTATAAAGAAGAAAAGGAAGTATGAGAAAGGTTCCACCCAGTCCAAGCACCCTCATCCTCCTCCACCACCTCCACCTGATGCAGGTGCAGGTGGCAGCTCTGCAAGTTCAGGCCCAGCTAGAAGCCAGGCTCCCTACCAACCTCATGCTAGAACATATCAAAGGGAAAGCCAGTCTAGGGGCTCTTACTCTAGAAGGGGAGGATATAGGGGAAATCAAAGAGAGACTCAGGTTTACTCCAAAGGGCATTCCAGGCAGCACCCTTATTCCAGGGGAGGACATGTTCCTTCTGATACATCTTCAGGTCCATTCCCCTATAAGCTCAAAGAAACTGGGACTGCCAGGACTCCTCAAGATACTTCTTCCAACAGGTATGAGCCACATGTTCCATTTGAGGACCCTGAGAAGAATCCTGTTGCTTGGACTGCTAGAATGAAAGAGTTGGCTGCATTAGATCAAATAAAGAAAGCCAGAGAGCAAGGCCTAGACACCTCTAATATATCTACAATGTCAGAACAAAGACAGAAAGAACTAGAAAGATATGCCTCCAGTAAATTTTTTGACGCAGACAGGTACATGGAGTTGCATCCAGCTGCAGTGGTTTCCAGGACATCAAAGCAAACATATTTGGGAGCAGCTGATGATACCAGATCCAAACAAGAATCTTTAAATCCTAACAGAGAAATCAAGTTGGTAAAAGGCAAAGAGAAAGAGTAACTCTGTAAGGTGACAATTCTTGGTTTTTCTGACTGATATCTGGATGACATATATATATATCTCTGTGATGGTTCTGTAATGTCTAGCTACTGTTGTTTTTGTATTTTTCTGATTGTATGATGTTGTTTGATTTTCCAAAGTCTGTAAATAGTTTTCCTAACCCAAATAGGGGGAGATTGTTGGAACACCCTATTACTAATTTGGGTCAGGATCACTATGTCTCTAGGAATCTGTGTTTGACCTTCTGTATAGCTTAATAGGTCAATTAGAATTGAGTCTAAGGGATCAGGAGGTTAGGTTTGGAAGCTGCCCTGAAGACCAAAGTTTTTCTGGAGACTAAGTCCAATCGTCGAGCTCAGCACGACGTTTCGTCGAACTCCGGTCGACTATCGTCTAGCTCAACTTCGACAGATCGTCGAGCTCCACTCGACGATCGCTGAGCTCAACTTTTCAATATCGTCGAACTCCATTCGACGATCGCTGAGCTCAGGTCGACGATTTTGACTCTGTACTGGATCCTTATCTCTGAGCTCAGTTCGACGATCTTTGAGCTCAGATCGACGATTTCTTTGCTGCTTGCATTTTCCAGTTCGCTGAGCTCAGCTCGACGATAACAGAGCTCAGTTCGACGATTTCAGTTATCTTTCAGAATTCAAATTCAAATCAGATAGAAGTTATTCTGCATTTAATTCAGAAGATCTGCCAGCCGTTTTCATTTACTTCTGGAGCAAGTTTCAAGGGATTTTTCAAGGAACAAATCAGTGGACTTTCTTTTAGAAGAAATTATGCAATTAAGGCTGTAATCAATGCAGACCAACGGCTATCTTTGACAGAGAGACATCCTATTCAGACACAGAGAATAAAAAGAGAGAATAGATAAGAACAAAAAGAGAGATTGACAAGAATAGGACACAACTCAGTACACAGAGACTCCTTGAAAATATTCTGTCAACAAGAATTCTGAAGAACACTCATCAAAAAGAGATCAAGCTTTCAAAAATCTTCAGATCTCTTCAGCTCTTAAAGTGTTCAAGGCCAACATCATTTCAAGACTCCAGATACTCAACATTTCAGCTTGCTGAAATCATCTTTTGCTGGAGATCTATCTTTGAAGGCCTATCACCCTCAGCAAAGCTCATCTTCCTGAAGATCAAGGACTCAGGGGGAGCTTTGAAATCAATCCACTTAGTCTTCTCAGTTGTTTGAGAAAAGAGAAGACTGCCATCACTCTCTCACCCCCACTCTGTAAAGGGTTTTTCAAACTCCCTTCAAAAGTTTGAATCTGGTTTTTGAGCACCTTGTCAAAAGCTCATTGGTGGCAAGACACCTGATCAAAAAATCTGTTTTAGTTTTTGAGCACCTTATCAAAAGCTCATTGGTGCCCAGGACACCTGATCAACTCATCCTGCAGTGGATTCCTACCTAGGGTGGTAGAAGAGTGGATGTACCCAAGTTGGGGAACCACTATAATTCCTTGTGTCATCTGGTTTTGCATGTTTTCTTTTTGTTTCTAGCCTAGATTTTCTTGTGCTTAGTTTCTGCATAGCTTAGTGTTATGATTAGTTTTATTTCTGCTTCCCTGCTTACACTCATTACAGCAATTGTTGTAAAGCTTTGCAAAAGTTTTTCTTTGTGTTTTAAAAAGCACCATATACTCTATTCACCCCCTCTAGAGTATATCTGATCTAGTTTCCACTTTCACATTCAATGCAAAATATTCTCCAGGACGTCAGCAATGAATGAAGAAAAAATTCAAATTTCAAAAGGAAGATAATCTGGAAAATATAAAAGGGATTTTCTTCCTTCTCTCAATAGGAGACTGAGAAATAATACACAGACAGAGAAGACAGTACACTGGCTCTGCAACATAACAACAATCATACAGAATACAATGACACAGAGAAACAAGCTCCAGACCATAGACACCATAAATCTGAAGAAGGAAGAAGAACAACCATTCAAAATCAATAGTCTTCCTCCCTCTTCTTCCAGGGATTCTTCAAAGGACAACAACTATAATATCTGTCAAGAAGTTCCTGGAGCTCATCTAGTCAAGGCAACAGTTTGAAGGCCTATCACCCTGCAGCAAAGTTCCAACTTCCTGAACCATTCTACATCTCAGGGGGATCCTTTGCTAACATCAAATCCACAAAAGTCTTCTCAGTTGTACTTTGAGAAAGAGAAGACAAAATCAATCTCTCATCCCCCACTGTATAAAGGTTTCTTAACTCCCTTCAAAAGTTATCCTTGGTTGCAAGTCACCTGATCAAAATACTTGAGGTTTGGTTTTTGAGCACCTGATCAAAAACTCATTGGTGTCATGCACCTGATCAAAAATCTGAGTGGATTCCTACCAGGGTGGTTGTTGGGTACATTGGAAAATGTGTACCAGATTTGAAGAAGTCTCACATTACTCAATGATATGCATCAAGGTATATTTGATGTTGTTTTGAGTTTATATGTGCAGGTTAAGTAAATGCAGGAAATGCAGAAAACTTTCATTTCATGTGTCGACACCATGAGAAGCTGTGTCGACACTTATGAAGGCTTGTGTCGACACTGGAGAAAAGCTGTGTCAACACTTGGAGCTAATTGTGTCGACACTTGAAAAGGCTGTGTCGACACCTGAAGAAAGTAAGTCGACATACAGAGGCATTGTCGACTCATAGAGAAGTTTAGTCGACATCAGCTGTGTCGACATGCAGAAGCAGTGTTGACACACAGTGAAGCATTGTCGACATCAACTGTGTCGACACCAAGAGGTAGTGTCGACACACAGAAGGCCTTGTCGACATAAACTGTGTCGACACACAGGACTTGTGTCGGTACACAACAAAGTTTCAACTATGTTAAAGAAGAGAAGTGAATGTGTCGACACACAGAATCAGTGTCGACGCATTCAACAGAAGGCTGTGTCGAGAAGTATTAACAACAACAAAGGAGATGTGTCGACACCTCCAAGGCTTGTGTCGACACTAAGTCCACTTGTATTGACACTTAGTCTACTTGTGTCGACACATGAAGAAGTTCAGTCTCGACACTTTCAGACATAGACATTATTTCAAGGAGTGACTGGATGACTTGACAGCTGCCATTTCTAACCGGTCTACTGCAACTGCCAAAGCTGTCAGAAGTTTGTTAGAAACCGGATCAGCCGGTTACCATGGAGGAAGACTATATAAAGGCTTCCTCCTTCAACAGAAGGTGTGATTATTACAATTAAGATTGAAGATCTTACACAGATATCTAACAACACAAAAAGAAGAAGATCTTCGGCAGAAGATCTAAGAAGTTGGAGAGAGAACTCCATCTAAGAAGTGTAGTTGCTGAACCAGGATGCCAAGAATGATTCAGATTGAGATTTGAATCACAAGTCAGAAGCTGATTGAAGATCAACTTCTCAAGAGTTCAACCCTACTGAGTTCAGATTCAAGAAGCTTTAAAGAAAGCTAAGAGAGGTTGTTCTCTGACATCAGGTTCTTCCAAGAACTGATCAAGAAGCCATTCATCCTCTCTCTCTACCAGGGAGGTGGTATAATACTTTGTTAAACACTATTTTCTGTAGGATCTATTCCAGATCAGAGTTGTAAGCCTGTGTTATAAAGGCTGAATGTAGGAGAGTAAATTCTCTGAGTGGTAGGCCTTGTTGAAGGCTGAGGTAGTGCTGTGAGCCTGAGTTGTAGGAGATTGTATCTTTGAATTGTAGGCCTTGTGTAGGCTGAGGTAGGGCAGATTGCCTGAGTTGTAGGAGCCTTGTTTGGGGGTTCTGAGTTGTAAGATCTGAGGATCTGAGGTGAAGAGAAGAAGTTAGGCCAAATCTAGCACACTGTTAGATAGGCGAAGGGGGAAAGTGGATGTACCCAGACCTTGGGGAACCACTATAAAACCTGTGTGCACTCTGTGACTGAATGTTTCTGTGAATGTTGTGCTGTGTTAACTGTAGAATTTGCATTTTATTATAAGTTAACTGAACAGCTTTTCTACCTTAAAACAAAAATAGGAATTACACCTATTCACTGCCCCCCCTCTAGGTGGTTAGGCTCTAATTCTTTCTAGTTGTATCAAAGCGAGGTTGCTCAAAGAAGGACTTAATAGTCTGAGGTAGATCCATAAGGTAGAGTCAAGATCAAGAAAATGGGTTCTGGTGAGAATCATAAGGAACAAGGTTCTATGAAATTACCCATATGCAGAAAGGAGATATTTGGAATATGGAAAGAAAGGGTCAGGTTGTTTATGGAGGCTTCTGATCCAAGGATCTATATTATAGTCAAGGAAGGTCCTTATATTCCTATGAAGATTTCTGTTCTGGATGCAAACCAAAGAATTCCCAAGGGTTTCTCAGAGATGACTAAGGATGAGATCATCCTGGCAATTATGGATAAGAGAGCCCAGAATATCATAGTTAATGTCATAGATGATGCAACTTTTCAAAATTTGATTCACTGCAAGTCCTCCAAGGAAATTTGGGATACATTAATAGTCTACATGGAGGGTTCTGAAGAAGTAAGAAAAGATAGAAAATCAATGCTGAACCAGGAATATGAGAGTTTCAGACAAGGAAAGTCTGACAGTATAAATGAATGTTATAAAAAGTTCTATAGAATAGTTAATGAGCTGATGTCCTATTGAAGATTCTTCAGTACCTATGAACTGAATGATAAATTCCTAAGATCCTTGACAAAGGATTGGGACACTAAGATTTGTGCCATTAGGGAAGTGACCAAACTTGCAGATATCTCTCCTCCAACATTATTTGGAAAGTTGCTATCATATGAGATGCAACTGATGGCTAGGAAAGAGGAAGAGAAAAGTGCAAAAGGGGAGCATAGAGAAAAGTCTGTGGCCTTCAAGGTTGAAGCCACTAAGAAAAATAGGAGGATGTCTTCATCACCTCCTAAGATAGTTACTGAAACTGCTTCAGATAATTCAGACAACTAGAATTCAGACAGCAGTGACTCAGATGAAGATTTTGCAGCATTTACAAGACAGTTTCAGAGATTCCTGAAGAAGAAGAAGTGGAAGTTTAAGCCTTCCACATCTTAGCCTAAGGATGAGTATTATCAAAAGAGGAAGTCATCCAGGAAGGACAGGAGCAGGTCTAAGCCAAGCAAATCTACAACATCAAAGATAGTTTGCTATTGCTGTAATAGGCCTGGACATGTTGTGGTTGATGTCCAGATAAAAGAAAAGAGACTGCTGATAAAAAGAAGAGTCAACACCAGAGCAAGAAGGAGAAATCCTTTGTTGCTAAGAAGGAGAAGACCTTGACAAACCAATCATCTTCAGAGTCAGAATCTGAAGCTGAGGCCTACATTGGTCCATATGCAGCAGATGAAGAAGAAGAGTTTCTCCAGGTGCTGAACTCTATATATGAACAAGAAGACAAGTGCCAGGATAAGCCTGGTCCTAGTAAGGTACAATGTCTTTCTAGAAATTCAGATTGCAGTATTGAGTCAGAGTCAGCAACTTCTGCATCAATTGATGTGGATGGGTCTGAGTCTGAAGGTGATATTCATCAGCTGATAGATGAATAAGGAGACTTGTTGCAGGCACTAAAGAAAAGCAAAAACCTGGCCAAAAAACTGGCTAAGGAAATTGTAGATCTTAAGATGGCTGCATTAGATTCAGAGAAGTTGCTGGATCAAAAACTGAATGAGATTGCCAGATTGAAAAACATAAATGTTATTCAAATGGGCATAATCACATTCAAGAATGATCAGATTAGAAATCTGGAGGTTAGACTTCAGAAAGAGAAAGAGATTGTGGCTAATTTTTCTAAGCCAAAATCTGTAATACCCTTAATAGATGATTTTGTGTCACAAAAGGGTAAGGCAAGATTAGGGTTTAAGAGAACAACATGGGCTGCTAAGTCCAATAAGAAAGGCAAAGCTCCAGCACAAAATAAGAGACCTGCTGAAAACAATTCAGCAAAGGTTGTACCTAAACAAAGGTATAACAACTTTTAGTGCTGGTGCTATGGCAAGGTAGGCCACTTTGTCTTTGATTGTTGGCTCAATTCCAGTGTCAAGTAGAATAGCAATCTGCCTGTTAGAAGTGCTGCAGGCAGATTTGCCAAATTTCAGACTAACATGAACCAAGGACCCAAAACTTATTTGGGTTCTAAGGTTAAGTAGTCTTTATTGCAGGTGAGTCCAAGTGGCCACGCCCCTATATGGTACTTGGACAGTGGATGTTCCAGGCACATGACTGGAACAAGGGGGTTGCTGAAGGACTACACACCTATCATGGATGGCCCTAAAGTAACCTTTGGTGGTTTAGAAAAAAGAATCATCAAAGAATTTGGTAACATTTCTAATAACCAGATTACTATCTCTCAAGTGGCCTATGTGAAGGGTTTGAAACACAACCTTATAATCATAAGTCAGTTGAGTGATTTAGGATATGACATTTAATTTATTAAGAATGGATGTAATATCAAAAGGTCAAGTGATCAAAAGGTCATATTGACAGGATATAGAAAAAGAAATGTGTACTGTCTTAACTTTGAGTGTGAGAATAATGTTTCTCATATTTGTCTTGTAGCTGATGAGAGAGCCTCTCATTGTGTTAAATGGCACAAGAGGCTGGCACATCTTAACTACAAGACTATTGGCCAACTCTTTAGCAAAGAGTTAGTGAGGAATGGTCCTCAATTTACGTGTATAAAGGATGGGATATGCTCAACTTGCCAAAAAGGCAAGCAGACCAAATCCTCCTTTCATATCCTTGAAACCAAGGATTCAGTGAGGTGTGTATACCTCTTGCATATGGATCTATTTAGTCCTATGACATTTCATAGTCTAGGTAGGAAGGTCTACACATTTGTGGTGGTAGATGACTATTCTAGATATTCATGGGTGTGCTTTCTGAGACAAAAATCTGAAACCCCAAGTGTTTTATATAATTTTGTTAAACAAATTCAGAATGAGATGGACAGTACAGTGTTCAAAATCAGAAGTGACCATGACACTGAATTTCAATCTGAAAGTATGACAAGACTGTGTGAAGAATTTGGGATTTTTCAAGAATTTTCCTCACCTAGAACACCACAGCAAAATGGTATTGCTGAAAGAAAGAATAGAACACTGATTGAGGCTAGTGGAACTCTATTGAGTGACACTTCTCTCCCAGAATATTTCTGGGCTGAGGCAGTAAACATTGCATGGCATGTGATCAATAGGGCTTCTATCACCAAAAGCCACAAAAAGACTCCCTATGAGATTATGAAGGGCAGAAAACCAAACTTATCCTATTTTAGGATCTTTGGTTGCAAGTGTTATGTCCTTAACAATGACAAGTCTTATCTAACTAAGTTTTCTGCCAAATCCCAAGATGGGATATTTGTTGGGTACAGCAACAATAGTAAGGCTAATAGGGTCTACAACTTGATTACTGAAGTTGTAGAAGGGTCTGTACATGTAGTATTTGATGAAACAAGACTGATTAAAAGTGAGTTGTCAAGTAGTGCTTGCAGTTCTACAGGTATAAATGAGAGAATGGACAAGCTTACCATTATAGAAGATTCAACTGCAAATCAAGAAGTGGAAAATGGTGGCTGTTGTCCAAGGGGAGTACAAGACTCTCCAGATGCTGAAGAAAACCAAGAGGTGCAGCATAAGAAGAGACTGGAGGTGTTCAACCAGAAGATAGACTACCTTCAGCTATTAGACACTTAAAGGATCATCCAACAAATCGGATAATTTTTGATCCAAGACAAGGAGTGCAAACAAGAAGCAGGAATCTGAGCACAGTTCTTTGCTCCAGCTTCCTATCTCAAGTGGAACCAAAAAAATTTGAAGAAGCTGTTCTAGACCCACATTGGATTGATGACATGCAAGAGGAGCTGAATCAGTTCAAAAGGTGCAAGATCTGGAAGTTAGTTCCTAAACCAAAATACCACAACATCATTGGAACAAAGTGAATCTTTAGGAACAAATTGGATGAGAATGGGATCATTGTGAAGAATAAAGCAAGACTTGTTGCAAAAGGATATAGGCAGTAAGAAGGTATTGACTTTGATCAAACATTTTCCCCAGTAGCAAGATTGGAAGCAATTAGGATATTCCTTGCTTACGCAACATATCAAGGTTTCAAGGTATTCCAAATGGATGTAAAATCAGCATTCCTGAATGGAAATCTAAAAGAAGAAGTCTATGTAGAGCAGCACTCAGGGTTTGTTGATCCTCTCAAACCTGATTATGTTTATAGACTTAGGAAAGCTTTGTATGGGTTGAAATAAGCCCCAACGGCTTGGTATGAAAACCTGTCTAGTTTCCTCATTGAGAACAAATTCTCAAGGGGGAAAATTGACAAGACTCTATTCCTAAGTGAATCCAAAGAAAAGATAATCCTAGTCCAAATATATGTTGATGACATAATATTTGGGTCTACTGAAAGTAACCTTTGTAGAAAGTTTGCAAAACTTATGCAAGGGAAATTTGAAATGAGCAGTATGGGAGAACTTAAGTTTTTCTTGGGTCTCCAAGTAAGACAGACTGAAGATGGCTTGTCCATAACTCAGTCTAAGTTCACCCTGGAGTTAATTAAAAAGTATGGTATGAAATCATCCACTACCATGAGAACTCCTATGGGGTCAAGTGTGTCTCTTAGCAAAGATGATGTAGGGAAACCTGTAGATGAAACTTTGTATAGAGGGATAGTTGGCTCCCTCCTATATCTGACTGCTAGTAGACCAAATATCATGTATGCTACATGTGTCTGTGATAGGTACCAATCATGCCCTAAAGAATCTCATCTTACTGCAGTGAAAAGGATTTTGAGATATCTTAAGGGCACACCTAATCTAGGTCTTTGGTCCCCTTGGAATGAAGATTTTTTACTAACAGGCGATTCAGATGCAGATTTTGCAGGTTGCAAAGAAGATAGAAAAGTACTACAGGCACCTGTCAATTTCTAGGAGGAAGATTGGTGTCTTGGAGCAGTAAGAAGCAGACAAGTGTGGCAATTTCCATAGCAGAGTCTGAATATGTGGCAGCAGGAAGTTGCTGTGCATAGCTATTGTGGATTCATCACCAGCTAGAAGACTATGGTATTCAAGTAAGTAGAACACCTTTGCTTTGTGATTCTACAAGTCCTATTTCTATTGGTAATAATCCTGTTTCACATAGTAGGACTAAGCATATAGAAATAAGATACCATTTTCTTAGAGAACATGTAGAGAAAGAGGATATCTCACTAGAATTTGTCAAAATAGATTATCAAATTGCAGATATGTTTACTAAGCCTCTAGATGAAACTAAATTCAATAAGTTTAAAATTGAATTAGGAATGTTGAACATAGATTAGTTTAACAATATTGGCTAAGTAAAATGATGTCGACACAAGGAGTTGTCTGAGTCGACACATAGAAGTGGTGTCAACATTCCAGGAAAATGATGTCGAGACATCTAGAAAATTGATGTCGACACTTCAGAGAAGTAATGTCGACACATCCCAAGTAGGTGTCGACACATCCAGAGATGGTGTCGACACTTAGGATCAACACAGATTTCGTTGAGTAGAGTATCGACTAATCGTCGAACACAGATGTATAAGTGTCGACACATAGAATTCAACACTTATTTCGAGACTTAAGTAGTCTGTGTCGACACTTTTCAACAGTGTCGACACATTTAGTGCTTGTTGACGCGCCTTTTCACCTTCGTTTTTAGAAAGGTATAAATAGGTCAACACCATTGTCTGTCGACACGCTTTCTATAGTTTCGAGACCAAAACTTTGTGTCGACAAATTCTCTCTTCTAAATTTAAGATTTTTCTCAACCCTAATGGCGCCTAAGCTTGAAGAGAATGTCAATGAAGGATATGAGCTGGTACGCAACGCCTTTGACCATGCGGATTCTGAAATTAAAGCTATAGTAACCCTAATTGCTGAGAATAGGTTGGAGTTTCTAGTTTCTGAACCAACAAAGATTTGGAAGAAGGAAATCCTAGAATTCTATGGCACTGCAACTTTAGATTCAACTGGATTAAAGATCAAATCAATAGTTCAGGGAGCTAAAGTCAAACTTACTTTGAAGAGCTTGAGAAAAACTCTTCAACTACCAAGAACTCAAGAAGAGAAAGATGTACCCTCATTAAAGACTAGGGAAGCACTTCAATAATGTGGATTGGATCCCATCTTGAAGATTGGAGCTGCAATGATCAGAAAAGGAATGAATCAGCAAGGCAAATTTCTTTCAGAAATAGTTGGCAAAGTCATCCTCTGCAAGCCAGGTGAACATGATAGGATTTCTGCCTACATGTTCAGCCTGATGACAAGGATCATCTACACATTAAACACTGATTGGTCAGCAGTGATTTTTAAAAAGATTAAGGAAAGTATTAAGAAACCCAATCTGCGTAGAATTATGAGTCTGTACTTAGATGGAACTATTCCAGAAGTAATGGAACAAGCAGCTTATTCTAAAATTAACCACATGAGGAGGATGGACATAAGGATTATCTCAAGATGGGATAGGATCCTAACTAAGGACATTCCTGATGAGGAAAGATAAGAGGTTCCTGAAAAATCTATAGCATAAGAAATTCCTGCACAAGACTCTACACTTGGTGCACAAGTGCAAGGGGAGCTTCATATTGAGGAAGAGCCAACCTACTTGGATAGTGAAATGGCTACACAAACAATCCTTGAGGTAATTCAAGAGGTGAATTAATCAATTCTCATTGATAAAGATGAGACACTAACTGATTTTTTGATTGATGTTGACCAGCCAACGCAACTACACAGTCAAGTTCAAGATGTAATCATGGAGGATACATCAGTTGCTGTTGATGCTCCTGAGATAAGAGAATCTCTAGTCTCTTCTTAACAAGAATTTACCCTAGATGAGTTGTTAACTGCTATGGAGCAAGAGACTCAGGGGGAGAAAGCAGATTTTGAGGGGGAGCAAGTTAATCTTGAGGAAGTGCAGGCTAACCTTGAGGGGGAGCATGTGAGGTCTCATGGGGAGACTGCAAGAAATCAGGTGGAGCAAATTAGAACTGAAACTGAGGAGCAAAGGAATGAGGGGGAGAAACATGGAACTACACAGGACTTGCCTCCTAGTCCTAAAGATAGAGTTGATATTGCTAGTACCTCAGCATCTGAGGATGAAGAAGCTTCAAGAGCTAAGAAGAGAAAGCTAATGGTCTTCAAAAGGAGAAACCAGAGCTATAAGAAGGCATTACAAACTGTTGCTCCACTACCTGCCCCAACAGCTGATTACAGCTCATTGTTGGTGGCCTTGCAAGTCAAGTTAGATGAGCAAAGGATTGCCATGGAGAAATATATGGATGAGACACATAAAGATCTACAACAATCCTTGGCAACAGATATAAAATCAATAAGAATTGAAGTGAATCAAAATAAGAAGGAAATGACTGATTGTTTCCACAAATGAGTCAATGCAGTGGTTTTCCTAGCTATCCATCAAGAAAAGATAAAGACACAAGTTGATGATATAGCTCTTAAGCAACGCTATGTCCTAGAGAATCAACTAAGAATGAATGATAATCTAACAGAATCACATAATGTGATTGTAATAGATATGAAGAATATTGCTACTGCATAGACTGCAGCAAGGGCTACAGACAAGGTAGAATTTGCCAAGCAATTACAAGAAGGAATAGCTGCTATCCAAACTGCTATTACAGATTCTCAAAAGACTATCTCTGCACAGCTACTGAAGTTGAAGTCTTTTTATAAAGATGGAGTCAATTTTCTGGATGCCCAAATCAGATTTCAGAAAGATGATCTTAGTGATCATATTGCTAGAGAAGTCATAAAGGGGGAGAGAGTATTAGTCAAAGATGGATCTGATCATGCTAAATGGATATCTAATAGCATTAGAGCCACACTTGGATATCCACCCCTTTGTGATGATGATAATGTGGTTGAGTCTGGTATACAACCTGCTTACTTAGAAGGGGTTCAAGCTGAAATTGCTCAAGTTATCTATCCTCCAGCTGATTTTGAGATGATTCATCAAGAAGTACAATCAATGTACAGCCATCCAGAGGGTAATAAAAATATTTTCATTGAGAAAGTAGATATGCCAGTGAAAGAGGAAGTTTTGACTAAAGAGCAAGAAGCTCAACTGTCAAAGAAGAGATTAAGAGAACATGCAGAGTTAAAGCTAGATTTAGAGCAATGGAGTCCAACCTTCATGAATATTATATTAACTGCTTGGAAAGCTGTAAAGGAACAGACCCATGATAGGGGTAAATGGTACTCTGCACAAGAATGGTAAAAGCATGAAGCCAGGCAAGAAGCAATTGTTCAGTATAGAAGAAAGGCAAAACTTGGGAAGCTACCTCCTAATGCTCAGGAGCCTCGCAAATATTTCCCAAAGCCTTTTCATTACTTTGAAAGACAAAAAATAAGGGCTGAAGAGCTAAAGAAGAAAGATCTAAAGGGCAAGAAGCTAGCTGATGACACTGATGTTCCTGTACAAGCCAAGGTCCAATCAGCCAAAGGAATTGTCATCAAGGAGCCAGAGCAGCCTTAGAATAGATTTACTTGGTTTTATAACATTGTAAACCTTAGTGTTTAAAATCTATGTAAACTTTTGTTAAAGAAACTTTTGAAGTTGAACAAAACATGATTAATGCTCATTTTGGTTGCATTGTTATTTTGTAATGATTTGTTATATATGTTTTGTTTTAAGTATTTACCCTATCATATAATGTTGTTATACATCATAATGTGTATTTGTTATGAATGGTGTGTATCATTGACTAAGGGTTATGACTTCTCCAAATAGGGGGATATTGTTGGGTACATTAGAAAATGTTTACCAGATTTGAAGAAGTCTCACCTTAATAAATGATATGCATCAAGGTGTATTTGATGTTGTTTTGAGTTTATATGTGCAGGATAAGTTAATGCAGGAAATGCAGAAAAATTTCTAAGTCCATGTGTCGACAGCAGGAGAAGCTGTGTCGACACTTATGAAGGCTTCTGTCAACACTGGAGAAAAGCTGTGTCGACACTTGGATCTAATTCTGTCGACACTTGAAAAGGTTGTGTCGACACCTGAAGAAACTAAGTCGACATACAGAGGCAGTGTCGACTCATAGAGAAGTTTAGTCGACATCGCTATGTCGACATATAGAGGCAGTGTCGACACACAGTGAATCATTGTCGACATCAACTGTGTCGACACCAAGAGCTAGTGTCGACACACAGAAGACCTTGTCGACATCAACTGTGTCAACACACAGGACTTGTGTCGACACACAGCAAAGTTTCAACTATGTTAAAGAAGAGAAGTGATTGTGTCGACACACAGAATCAGTTTCGACACACTCAATAGAAGGCTGTGTCGAGAAGTATTAACAATAACAAAGGTGATGTGTCGACATCACCAAGGCTTGTGTCGACACTTAGTCCACTTGTGTTGACACTTAGTCTACTTGTGTCGACACATGAAGAAGTTCAGTCTCGACACTTTCAGATAGAGACAGTATTTCAAGAAGTGATTGGATGACTTGACAGCTGCCATTTCTAACCGGTCTACTTCAACTGTCAAAGCTGTCAGAAGTTTGTTAGAAACCGGATCAGCCGGTTACCATGGAGGAAGACTATATAAAGGCTTTCTCCTTCAACAGAAGGTGTGATTATTACAATTAAGATTCAAGATCTTACACAGATATCTAACAATATAAAAAAAACAAGATCTTCGACAGAAGATCTAAGAAGTTGGAGAGAGAGCTCCATCTAAGAAGTGCAGTTGCTGAACCAGGCTGCCAAGAAAGATTCAGATTGAGATCTGAATCACAAGTCAGAAGCTGATTGAAGATCAACTTCTCAAGTGTTTAACCCTACTGAGTTCAGATTCAAGAAGCTTTCAAGAAAGCTAAGAGAGGTTGTTCTCTGCCATCAGGTTCTTCCAAGAACTGAACAAGAAGCCATTCATCCTCTCTCTCTACTAGGGAGGTGGTATAATACTTTGTTAAACATTATTTTCTATAGGATTTATTCTAGATCTGAGCTGTAAGCCTGTGTTATAAAGGCTGAGTGTAGGAGAGTAAATTCTCTGAGTGGCAGGCCTTGTTGAAGGCTGAGGTAGGGCTGTGAGCCTGAGTTATAGGAGATTGTATCTCTGAGTTGTAGGCCTTGTGTAGGCTGAGGTAGGGCAGATTGCCTGAGTTGTAGGAGCCTTGTTTGGGGGTTCTGAGTTGTAAGATCTGAGGATCTGAGGTGAAGAGAAGAAGTTAGGCCGAATCTAGCACACTGCTAGATAGGCGAAGGGGGAAAGTGGATGTACCCAGACCTTGGGGAACCACTATAAAAACTGTGTGCATTCTGTGACTAAATGTTTATGTGAATGTTGTGCTTTGTTAACTGTAGAATTTGCATTTTGTTATTAGTTAACTGAACAGATTTTCTGCCTTAAAAGAAATTTTCATACTTTTTTCTACCAAAGACAGAATCATTTTCAAAATTTGCTTGTGCTGACATAACCGTGATTTCAAAATCATGTGAAGAAATTTCAGAAAAAGAAGAGGAAAATTCATTTGAAGAGATGTTAGAAAGAGAAAGAGAACAATCTTCATTTAAAACATCAAGAAAGTGGCATGAATCATCATTTTTTAAAGAGTTTTTCATTGATTGATTGATAGAAAATGTGACCTCATCATCTCCTACACGCAAAAACAACTTTTCGTTACTAACATCGATGACCGCTCGAGAGGTGGCTAGGAAAGGTCGACCGAGGATAAGAGGGACCTCGACGTCCTCTTCAATATTGAGAATGACAAAATCCACCGGGAAGATGAATTTGTCGACCTTTACTAACACGTCCTCAACAATACCTAACGGATATTTGATCGACCTATCGGCTAACTGGATACTCATTCTTGTAGGGCTAAGAGTGCCCAATCCTAGCTTTTTGAATAAAGAAAAGGGCATCAAATTTATGCTCGCTACTAGATCCGCTAACGCATGTTTAACAAACAGATCACCAAAAACGCACGGAATGGAAAAACTTCCCGGATCGTTTATCTTTTTAGGAAGATTATAGTTTTTAACGACCGCCGAGCATTCTTCATTTAAGGTTACATGCGATAAATTTTCCAATTTCGTCTTGTTTGTTAATAAATCCTTAAGATATTTTGCATACTTAGGCATTTGACTAATCGCTTCATGAAATGGTAAATTAATATGAATTTGTTTGAACATTTAAAGGAAGCGTTGGTACTGATCATCTAGTTTTTCTTTCCTAAGTCGGGCCGGATAAGGGGGTGGCGGAAATTCCTTTATGATAAGCGGAGCATCATTTTGAATGTCATCATTTTCTTTTACAAAATTAGAAAAAACAGAAATATCTTTTTCTTTATCTAAAGTAGATTTTTGATTTTCAAAAATTGTTTTATCATTTTCTGTAGGGGTAATTGTTTCCACAACAGGAGGGACAATCACCTTTGGCTCTTCCCTGGTGGTGGGCTCGTTAATAACCTTACCGCTCCGAATGGAAATCGCATTTGCGTGCTCCCTTGGGTTACGTTCAGTGTTCGAGGGAAGAGTTCCAGGTGGTCTCTCGGAAAAAGCCTTGGCAAGTTGCCTGACCTGATTTTCTAAACTTTTCATAGACCCTGTTAAGTTTCGAATAGTAGCATCGTTCGAGCTTATATATCTAGATAAAAGTTCTTCCAAAGAGAGGGTTTTTTTGAAGATTTTGGTTTTGTTGTGGTGGTGGTGGTGGTGTAAAATCATGTGGTGGGCATGCAGCATTAGCAGGATTACTCCAAGAAAAATTGGGATGGTTACACCATCCAGGATTATAAGATTTCGTAAAAGAATTAAAACCAGGAGGTGCAGAAAAATTAGAAAAAGCAGAGAAATTATTGGCAGAATTATTTTGAGCAGGTCTGGGTATGTTCCCCAGATAATCCACCTGCTCAGCAGTAGCAACATTCGCATTTTCATATACCTTAGCGGCGGAGGAAGCAGTCATCTCCGAAATCTTCTTATTCA
Source organism: Platanthera guangdongensis (assembly GCA_039583875.1). Classification (NCBI taxonomy): domain Eukaryota; kingdom Viridiplantae; phylum Streptophyta; class Magnoliopsida; order Asparagales; family Orchidaceae; genus Platanthera; species Platanthera guangdongensis. Next base: position 119,639,004 of record CM077152.1, on the reverse strand, counting down.
GCATTTCCACTTATAGCGCCAGTTGCGAAACTGAATCCACTTCATAGATACCTGCAGGTTTAGATGGGCGAGTCCTAGACGAATTCCACTGATAAGTGTTCATCGCCATGTCCTCGATAAGCTCAAGAGCGGCTTTCGGAGTTTTGCGGTCCAAGGAACTAGCGGAAGCGGCATCTATCATTTGCTTAGTTTCTTGATTTAGCCCATTATAAAATGTCTGGACCTGTAACCATACAGGCAGAGCATGATGAGGGCATCTTCTCAAAAGTTCTTTGAACCTCTCCCAAGTGTCATAGAGGGTCTCAGAAGCAATTTGAGAATAAGAAGTTATATCATTTCTTAGCTTAGCAGTTTTGGCAGGGGGGAAATAACGAGAGATAAATTTTTCAGTTAAAATATTCCAAGTAGTGATTGAGCCTCTTGGAAGAGAACTCAACCACTATTTGGCTTTAGTTCTTAAGGAGAAGGGGAAGAGTCTTAGCCTTATAGCATCGTCTGAGACACCATTTATTTTAAAGGTGTCACAGATTTCAAGAAAATTGGCAATATGCAAGTTCGGATCTTCATCTTGTAATCCGTCGAACTGTACATATTGCTGCACCATTTGTATGATGCTAGGCTTAAGCTAGAAGTTATTGTTCACAATTGCAGGTCGAACAATACTTGTTTCTGTACCCTCCAGGTTGGGCCGAGCATAATCAGACATCGTCCTTTGCTGGGCAAACGTTGGGTTAGGGTCTCCCATTTCGGAGTTGAAGTTACAATCACCGTCGGAATCCTCAACCGCTGTTTGAGAAGTGGAACCACTGAATCGTAAGTTTCTCCGAAAGGAGCGTTCGATTTCTGGGTCCAAATCAACAAGTAGCGACGGATTCGTGCGGGTCATGCACTAAGAAAATTAGAGGGAGAATGGGGGAAAGAAAAAGAGAAGAAGGGAAATAAAAACTTGAAGAAGAAAATAGAGAAAGGAAATTTTTTTTTGATTTTTGCAGAAGTAATAGCATAAGCGCTTTCCTAATATTGACGAAGAAGATCCCCGGCAACGGCGCCAAAAACTTGATGTGCTAAAACCCGAACAGGCAAGTGTACCTGTCGAATTGTAGTATCAAGGTCGTATTTAAACACGGGGTTGTCAAGTACTATTACTCACGCTTGAACTATTATCCTACCGAAAGAAAATGGGTTTTGAGAATTTTTAAACTAAAATGAAAGACAATTTTTTAGACGAAAAACTTTATAATAGAAAGTTAGCATTCGATCGAAGATTCACCATAAAATGAAATGAGAGTGATGAAAAGGCATAGTTTTAAATTTGCAATTCATACTCGACCGTGACGGATCCGAAATTAGGAAATAATCTCGCTAGAGAATTAAATCCCCTGACTTATGGACGTTTTGACCGAAATCTCTTTCAAGTCAAGAAGGCCTAAAGCCGCATTATCGAGGTGACCCGCACTATTGGATTTGACTCCAATCCGGAAGATTTACGTCATCCTATCTCTAGGGTTGCGTTCAACTCCTTCCTTCTTTGAGTGATCTTTCACATTCATGAGCCTCTCGGCTACTCAAATATGAGATCCCAAGCCTACTACCGTATACCGGAAATACGGAGTCGACGAAATAAAAATCAAAGAAGGATCGAGTAAAAATAAGCAAAAATAAAACTAAGAAATAAAAGAAACTCTCATCTCATTTTATGGATCCTCACGATCGAACGCTAAATAAAATTAGCTACGCATAATTGAAAAGGAAGACAAAAGAAGATAAGAGAGTAACATTTTTATTACTTGCAAAAAAGGAGTACACAAAATATATAAAAAAAGACAAGACTATGCTATGAAGAAACTTGCAAAAAAATGGTAAAGAAAACTAATACAATAGTGAAACTAAAAACAACTCACAAGCACTCTCCACTCTCCAACTCAACACTCACATTCAACATAAGGCTTTACTTCTCAAACTTTTTTCTCCTTTGGCTTGAGGGATGGGGTGGCTTTTATAGGAGATGGAGAAGGATCTAGAATGAAATGAAGAGGAGGAGGCCAAGGGGGGTGGCCGGCCATGCAAAGGGAGAGAAGTTCATGCATGTCATTAAATGAAGGGGAAGAAAAGGAGGTGGGTTCAATGCATTGGTGGCAAGGTGCATGGATGGAGAAATTAATAAGAGAGAGAGAGGGGATGAGTGGGGATGCATGAGGAATAAATGGAAGAGAAAATAATAAAGGGGAGAGAGTGGGAATGAAAGAGGGGATGCATGCATGGCATTAAATGAGGGAGAGAAGAGAGAAAATAATAAAAAGTAGAGAGGGGGACATAATATGGGTGGCCGACCATGCAAAGGCAACAAGTTGGCTGCTAGTGTGGGCTTTATGGGCTCGGGTAGAGCTAGGATTGCATGTAGGGGCTGCTCTTTGTGGGGTTGAGCTGCTCTTGAAGTGGGCTGCACCTTGAAGTGAGGAGGAGGCCGGCCATGCACTTTGTGGGCTGCTCCAATGAAGAGGGTTGCATGGGTGTTGAAGCGGCCGGGCTGCATCATGTAGGCTGCATGGTTTGGATCAATGAAGGAGGGCTGCACCATGACTTGAGGGCTTCACCAATGAAAAAGGCTCGGGTATGGGCTGCAAAACAAAATAAAATATAGCAAATTAGACACACAATTTATATCAAAACATTAAACATAACATAACATAAAATAAAAAATAAAATAAAATATAACATAAACATAACATAACCTAAAAAACAATTATAACAAAACAAATAAAATATGAAGATCAACATAACAAGAATAAAGTAAGCAAAAATACCAATAATCTTAGGGTTTTCTTAAACTAAACTATACCAAAAACGATGACTAAAAGTAGTCATCAAGACTACGCTCTAAGTATTGTACTACTACATTTCATTCTAACCATCATACATACTCATGACCATGGTTCATCCTTCTATTTGTCATTCCAAATGATTTCAACATATTACAAGCATGATGCGCATAAATAATAATCTACCAATTTGTATCTAGTCAATTCATTTAAGTAAGCTTGCTTCACAATTCAGTTATATGAAATCCAATTAATAAGATTTATCATTCTAGCACTACAGTGGTCAGAATAAAATAGTTCATCAAAATCTAGAGTTAATTAGCAACATCGATTCCACCGAATTCAAATTCATATTATATAAACCCAGAATTTAGGTGCAGAATAAATCAGGACAGCAACATCGACCGGAGATTCCTGAAGCTACATGAATCCAGTGAAGACGTGTAACCCCTCTATGGAAAGGTATTTCCATGGGTTACATCTTTCATACTCATCCCACAACCCAGATTTGACTGTATCTATTTGAAATCGGCTTCAAAGTCCGCTGCGCACAGAACAACATTTCTGCATGCAGGATTTATCGGATGTCATTTTCGTTCAGACTTTACCTTTGCTACAGACTTCACATGAAGACGTGCAACCACTCGTTGGAAAGTTATTTTTAAGGGCTTCAACTGTCGTGTTTAGTCAAAAGCCCAGATCCGGCCACAACCTACATGCAAATGGCCAAGAAAATCGCTGCACGCAGAATACAGATTCTGCACGTATCTTAAAGAGGAATGCAAGGCATCAGTTCATCTTCCTCTTCAAGTCAATCTTCCACAATCACTCCAGAAATTTCTCTTCCTTTATTCACCCTCAAAGGGCCATGATTCTTCACGAAACCATCCGCTCGTCATCACATAGAAGAAAGGGGAGGTTGAAGAGATCTAAAACCTAGAACACATGTCCTAGCATAGCCATCCCTAGAAAACTCCTTCTCTCCATCAAAACTCTCTTGATTCGATATCTCTCCTAAGAAAATAACTAAAGATCTAGCAGCAAGGGAGAGGGGAGGAAGGTCACCTCATTTCCGGCATTTCCACTATTTTCGGCCATAGATCGTGTAACTCTTCTCGACGACATCTTCTTTTTCACGGCTGCGGCAGTTATCCTCCTCTTGGACTTGCTCCAGTAGTTTTCCATCTCTACAGAAATTTCTCTCAGGAAATGTGGCTGGAATGAGGAGTGAAAATGGCTAGGCTTTTCTCTTCCCCTTTTATATGAAAAGTGATACGGGCAGGGACACGCCCGTGTCCCTGCCCGTGTCCTGCTTGCGCGAAGCGTTACAGCGGTTTTCAGTGTCGGTTCATTATTCGACACGGGTAGGGACACGCCCGTGTCTCTACCCCTGTCATACTTATCTCACACTCACATGCAAACGGTCAGGCTCGTGTCTTGCATCATGGTGTCGACACCAGAGTGTCGACACCTCAACATCCGGGTATCGACACACTGTGTCGACACCTCGTTCTAGTGTGTCGACAAAGTATGTGTCGACACATGGTGTCGACACCGGTCTGTCGACACCTCAACCCCAGGGTGTCTACACACTGTGTCGACACCTGGTTCTAGTGTGTCGACACAGTGAGTGTCGACACACGGTGTCGACACTAGTGTGTCGACACACGGTGTCGACACTAGTGTGTCGACACATCAACCCCAGGGTGTCGACACACTATGTCGACACCTGGTTCTAGTGTGTCGACACAGCGAGTGTTGACACATGGTGTCAATTCCAGTGTGTCGATACCTCAACCTGGGTGTCGATACACTGTGTAGACACCTTGAGCCAGTGCGTCAACACCTCGACACCAAAGTGTTGACCAATGACTCGGGTGATACAAATTCTATTCACATGTGCTGCCCAATTATCAGCACTCCCCCGAACCAAAGTCAGCCCTCCTGACTCAAAAACAGGTACGAGGTGCCTAGTGCGATTCGGGACGTTACACTACTAGTAGTCAATAAAAGTAGGTACCCAATGATAAACCTTTTCATGGATCATCAAATGGTTTCCCCTTTTCATCCTTGTCCAGGGATACATTTGATCCCATTGGAGTTCTTATGGTGGCGGCCAAGTCCATCCTAAACTTCTTTATTAGCTCTCTAGTTTACTTAGTGTGAGAGAAAAAAATTTCATCCTCAGACTCTTTTACTTGGAGACCTAAAAAGTACTTGAGCTCTCCCATATTGCTCATCTCAAAATCCACCGGCATCAAATTGGCAAATCTCTTTAAAAAGTTATCTTCAGTAGACCCAAATATAATATCTTGAACATATATTTGGACTAAGAGACGCCCTTTATTTCCCTTAGGAACATTGTGATATCTATCTTTCCTCTCAAGAATTTGTTCTTAATGAGAAAGGTAGATAGGGTTTCATACCAAGTCCTTGGGGCTTGCTTTAACCCATATAAAGCTTTATTAAGAAAATATACATGATTAGATAAAGTTGGACAAATGAAACCTGAGGGATGCACCACATACAACTTTTCGTTAAGATTATCATTCAGGAATGTTGATTTGACATCTATCTATTTGTCTTTGAATCTATTGAATGCAGTATAGGCCAGGAACATTTTTATTATCTCTAGCCTTGTAACTAAGACAAAAAGCCTTGTCAAATTCTATGCCCTCCTCTTGTTTGTATCCTTTGGCTACCAATATAGCTTTATTATGATGTGTCCAGGCGGATTTGGAACCATCTTCCATACCATGTACCTTTTGAATTAGTCAAGCTCCTCCTCTACAGCAATAATCCAGAAGCGGTCTAGTTTGCTTCTTTAAACTTTGTAGGCCCCACCTGAAATAGGAAGCTCAGAAATAGAGCTTCATTGTGGATCATGTTCCTAGTGGTGACTCCTTGTCTGTTATCCCCAATAATGAGATTACTGGGGTCATCTACCAGATGCCTGGTTATCAGCACGTGGCTGGGTTCCAGCAACATCTTCAGCATCTTCAGCTACCTGATCTTCTTTAGTTGGTTGTATGTCTCCACAAAAATCTTCATCAGTTGGTGACACATTGCTTGAGATGTGCTTGTCTTGGATGGATAACTTTTGCAAACTTTTTCTATACCTATAGTGTTAGGAGTACTAGACCATCCATTATATATAAGGCTAGTATCATCAAAAACAACATTCATAGATCTTCAACAACATGGATCTTCTTGATGAATACTCTATAATCTCTATTATGTGAGCTATATCCAACACAAATACCGTTACGACACTTCTAAGCAAACTTAGTTGTACAACCCTGTGTTCTCCAAGTGGGTCCACCAGGCAAGGCGAGTGGGCCAAGGTGACCTGAACGCGCTAGAGCCACATGTGGGTAAACTCAGAGCAGCCAGCTCGCTCTCGCCTAAGCTAAGCAGGAAAGCTGCACGAGCTGGCCCACCCATCACGCATCCACCTTGAGTTCATCCAACTAGGCCTAGCTTTCGTCGAACAGAGCTTGGGTCATTCTCGGCGTTCATCGAATAGAGGGTTGACCTCGGCATTAGTCGAACGGAGCTAGGCGTTCGTCGGACGGAGCTCGACATTCATCGAACGGAGCTCGATGTTCTTTGAGCTAACCTCAAGAGTTGAGAATCTGAATTCATTGAACCAAGACCAGCGAGCTCCTCTGGAACTTTTGTAGTGACAATCTCAAACCAGCCAGCCCGCTCTCCCATAGGCGACCTGACCGCCAGCCCGCCTCAAAGCAAGGATCGGCAGGCTACGACGACCTGACATACACTTGCCCAAGGAGGGACGGCGAATTACGGGAGCTAGGTCGCGTCCACCCTAATGGGGTGGAGAGTCATGGCTAGCTAACCGTTAGATCCTTGGGATCTGCATAGTAGGGCCAAGAGGCAAAATTACCTGGGTGCCCTTGCCAGGGTGCGAATAGATTGATAGAACAACGGAGTTACGCTGTTGGCAGAACCAGTTGGGATGCATATAGCTGTTCAAAACAGCGGAGGTTGGCTATTTGCAGGCCATATTCAGAAAATTATAAAAAAGACTCAAGGGGCACCTCAGAAGGCATTCTTACCAGTATTCTGATCTTCTTGCGCATTCTGAGGTAGCCTTAGCTCGGCCTTTGGCTAAGTAGGGGAAGCACTCTAAGATCTTTCGGGTGTGTGGTGGGACCTCCACGCCATGCCCTTGGGTCAGTTTCAGTTTCCTTTTGCTATTTTCTTGCAGGAGATAGGTAGGTTCGCGATCACCCCTTCCCCAACGGTGAACTCCACAAGAGACCAAGCTTTTGGTTTCAACATTAGTCAGCTGAGATCTTCCATTATTTAAAATGAAACCTTTGCAACGAAAGATTCTAAAATATGAAATAATTGATTTTCTTCCCTTCAGAAGTTCGTAGAGAGTTTTCCCATGAGACTTGTTGATAGAGGTCCTGTTCAGAACATAATAGGCTGATTGACTAACTCAGCCCAAAAATACTCTAGCCGTGAGGAATCGCTAAGCAAAGTTCTGCCAGCCTCCATTAAGGTCCTATTTTTTCTCTCAACCACTCCATTTTGTTGTGGAGTTCTGGCAGAAGAGAGCTCATGGGAGATACCTTACTCTTGATAGTATTTTGTCATAGCACCATATTGAAATTTTGTACGATGGTCACTTCTTAATTTGACCACAGTATAGTCTGGTTCATTTTGAATGGACTTGACAAAAGTCATAAAGACATCCAAGGTATATGACTTTTTCCTAAGAAAGAAGACTCATGTAAACTTTAAGTGATCATTTACAATCACAAAGGTGTAAAACTTCCCTCATAAACTCTGAATGTGCATAGGACCAAATAGATCCACATGCAATAGATAAAGACATTTAATAGAGTCTTTGGTGTTAATGCTTTTAAAGGTGGCCCTAGTTTGCTTGCCCATTTGGCATTCATGACAGGGACCCTCTTTAATACATTTTAGATTAGGACTATTACTAACTAAGTTTTTAGAAAATAGTTTGCTTCATGTCTTGAAGTTAATTTTAGCAAGTCTCTTATGCCACTGAACATAAAGAGACTATTTCTCATTAGCTACCAAACATACTGAAGTGGAAGAATTATGATAAATAATAACAAAACAATATACATTACCACTCATAGTGCCTGAGAGAATAGTCTCTAAGTCAACTGACTTTTTGATCAAACAGATATCCTTGTGGATCTCAATCACATAGCCTAAGTCACATAGTTGGCTTACGCTTATGAGGTTATGTTGCAACCCCTCCACATAAGTTATCCCTATGATTTATACTATACCATTGGAAATCATATGATAGCCTTTGGTGACTCCCCTATCAGAGCATCCAAATATGGCCTTAGGCTCATGTAAGACCCCCCCCCCCCTTTTTGCAACAACCACCGAGGTCTTATGCCTAGAACTGCCGTTTTGCGGTGGCCCCGACTCTCGGGAAGGCAGCCAATACAAAACGCCGATTCTTCCGGCCTTTTTGATCAACAAGAGAGAATGTTTAATGATTTGAAAAGTAAAAACAAAGAAATCCACAACACAGAAAGAGGAAATCACATGACAAATATGGAGTCCACACCATGATATACGGACTTATGCCCGATATATAAAGACCTCACTACAAGCCACTCATATAAGTAAAACTACTACTACTACTCAGCTCCACTCATGGATCTGGATGCCTGTCCACCCGAACTACACTGGACTGTCTCCGTCTACACCGTACTCTGCTAGTGCTGCGTCTCCTGTGGCTGCTCCCTGTCTCCCATCCGGAGTGCCTAAAATATGGTGGTCAAACGACTGTCAGACAAACTAGACTCAGTTAACAGTCCTCCACCCCTCTACCTGTGGCTCCTAGGCACCAAGCGGAAGGAAGTGAAAAGGAGGACCAAATAGCAGGGCATAATCAAGCAGATGAGAACTATCCTAACAGGAGTGTTATAACATTAAAAGTGCAGTAGGAGTTAATCAATAAATGGTAATGCAGAGAAGTAAGGTAAGCATGAAGAACTGAAAGTAAGAACTATACAAATAGTAATCAGTAACCATTGATTTATAGGGATTACCCCTATAGACCAAAGGGTCATTCTGCAGGGCCTATCGTATAAACTGTCCCATACCAATTTATACGTTAGGTGTCAGGGGTTAAATACTATGACTATGTAATGACATGCAAGTATGCTAGGGTATGAACATGCAAGTGCAACACACACACACGACTATATGCGCACAGACCTTTAGTTCCCTAGTTTGGAGTTAGATAAACTCTCAGAAGCCTCTCGTCGTGGCCAACGGAGATAGTGGGTTGGGCCTCTCCACTCCTAGACTGGTAATCACACTACCCAGCCTAGCCCCTCTCGTACGTTTCCATACTATTCCTAGCAAATCAGCTAGTCTCCATGAGTCAACGTACCAACGACGGTGTGATCGTTCGTCCAATACCGAGGACCCACCACTGTTATGCACATGCAAGCTTGTATATTATACCTCACCTAAATCCTCGAGACCCCAGCTCCCCAAACCATCAAGTCTAAAAACTAGCTCTCGAGCATACAGCTCCCCGGACTACCAAAACAGTTCCAAGTCCCTTTAACTTTATCAGTAAGCCCATCGACCATGGGTCTATGCTATCCATTCATTACCAATTTGTCTCACCACCTGTACAAGTGTGAGTGCAAGGTGGAGGTATTATTGAGGTTACTCTTGTCCATATTATCCCTAAAGTTTACGTTAGCCCAGGACTGCCCAAGGTATTCGCCATGAAGGGCTCTCGAAGGCACTAGGAACTACGATGGGATTACGCCCAAAGTTCTCTTACGCAAGGCACTTAATATTATTGATTCCTACCCTTGACCAATCCTCTCTTTTATTTCAGTGTGGCTCCCCTAAGTGTGTTCAAGTTCTCTGAGGTAGCCTATTTTAATTCTATGTACTATATGCAGACTGTGCTAAGTTACATGATGCTCCCACTAAGGGGCACTCAATTTACTCATCAAAACAGAACCAAAACAATTACTGGGAGTCTACCATGACCTGTTTAGACTAACTCCAGAGTTTCATGATCTTCCTAATTAAATGGGCATTCATTGTAATTACCCTAACACTCTGGATGCCCTACTTTGAACATGAAATGCACTTTTAAATCAGTAACATACCACCGCAAAATCATGTAAATACTAGGTAACATTTCTACAACAAATCCAAGGTCTAAGAATTTTCAGAATTGTTTAGGCCCCAAATCCACAATTTAGAACATAAAATCGATAATGCCATTTTAAGAAGCAAAGGCCATCAATATTGTTCTAAAAATTAGGATAAAAATTCAGTAAGACCATAATGGCCTAAAAACACCCTGGAGGTACTCTCCCAATTTTTCCAGTGAACAGTAACCCTTAATTTAATTTTAATTCAATAACCATTTGTTATTGAAGCAAGTACTGTAAACATTCATCTAATAATTATAACAAAATTCCAAAAGATAGATAATGATCTAAAACTAACCCTAACCAAGTTTTACAATTTTTCCAATTTATGAGAGGCTCTGAATCTAATTAAAAGTAATCTCCCAAATTTATAACCTTGTGAAGCAAGTACTGTTTCTAATCACCTAAAAATTATGAGAAAATTCCAGAGCCTACATATTGACATAGAACACTCCCTGACCAAGTCTTAATCGGCGGAAAGCCTGCTTATACGCTATTCGATGCGGGTGCTTCACACTCATTCTTAACAAAAGCTTTCGTGGAAGGACTAGAATGTGTGGAGCGATACACGGGCTTGATGATGAGGGTGCGACTACCCGACGGATCAGACCTATTCACCTCTACCCACTGAAAAATGGATGCGGAGATCTGCGGGACGACATTCGATACACCAGCAATGATCCTAAGGATGCCAGCATGTGATCTGATCCTAGGCATGATGTGGTTGCATTGGAACCATGCCCAGATCGATTGTTTGTCAAAGAGGATCACCTTGAGGCATGGGGATTCCTATGACATCATCGAAGGTATTAGACCTACCATCCTTCTCTTATTATCATCTGTACAGGCCATCAAGGCCCACCTGTAGGGAGAATAGGTCTATGAAGTGCTGTTTGAGATGGCCGAGGCCAAGGATTCCATCTCTAGTATCCCGATGGTGCGGGATTTTGCTAACGTATTCCCAGGGAAGCTGTCAGGCCTACCCCCGCATTGGGAGAAGGTGATGTAGCACCGTCCTAAGAGCCTACACGGATGACGTAGGATTACATTTGCCTCGCTCACACGCTCTCCTTTCCGCACAACAACGAAACGAAGCAGCACAATATTATTTTTTTATTTATCTTTCGCGCTAACATACGGATAGCCAACCCGCTGGAGATCAAACCACGGCTAAAGGCCGAGATCCGATCAAGCTAAATAAAGGACGAATGTTCGCGTCCGTTCGAGCGATGTTGTACCAAAGAAAGATCTACCAAGAAAATCCTGATTCACAAACGGTTGAACTTTCCCCAACAAGAAATAACGAGGATCGTCAATCCTCTCGATAGTATTCGGAAAATCAAACGAAAACCATAGATCTATCAAAGAGAACTCCACGAAATTTTATTCGTTTCGAAAAGTCACGCTAAAATCGTCCACCACAAAAACGATCTAAGAAAAGAAAACTCTTGAGTAGAAGTTTCGTTACCCCTCTCGGAAAAATAGATCCGAGATGTTGGATCCACTAGAAATGATCGCTCTCCTTTGTACTCCACGGAAGGTGCTCTAATAGAATAAAGAAACTCGCTCGTCTTCTCCGCTTTGCGTCGTAGAAGATCACCCAAGCCTTTAGTTGTTTCAATCGGATCTACTCTCCAATGATGGCCGACTAGCAGAGAGAGGGTTGAGGGAAATCGTGGAGGTTGCGAGGTAATAAGAGGGAAGAAGAAGGTAGAATGAAGAGAGAACGAGGGTGAATATTTGAGAGGGGGGATACCTCTTTTGGCTAGGAAGAGAGAAGGAAAAAGAGAAGGAGGAGGGAATTCCAATTTTAGGAGTTCAAATTTCAAATTTTCATTCAATGAATGATTATCTCATATAATGGCCTATTTATAAGCTTACAAAATGAAACGGCTACATGCAGCCCAATAACAAAGATTAAATATTGTCCCAACAAAAGTGCAATTAAACAAAACATGCAAATATTTAATTAATACTTATAAGAGAATATTTATAAGTATTAATTAATTATTATGGCGCCACGGCCGGAGATTGTAGTGGCGATGGCGTTTATCAAATTGGTTGTCGCGGCGACGCGCGTCTTTGATCGGAGAGGCACCATCATCCGTAAGCGTGCCAGTACCATCAGCGTCATATTGAGGGCCGTCGCCTCCATCAATCCTCCCCCGCTCGAAAGTACTCATCACCGATGAGTGTGCAGGAACATAACGACGTAGGAGTTCCGCATCAAGTAGATCCACTTCCGAAGTAGAGAGCCAAGAGTCGTCCGAAGCAGGACGACCACGCCACCGAATCAAGAACCTGTGAACGTCAACGTCGGGAGTTGGAAACACAGCATCCTGCAATATCTTGTCAGGCAAGAAAGCGGTCCGGGGGAACCTTGGAAATGCGTTAGGCAAAGAAGAAAAACAAGTTTCATCATCATTAGGCTACTTACCTCCCGTAGAGTCCGCAGGAGAGAGCGATCCAGGAACAATCTCACCACCCACCCCATTAGAAGATTTAGTGGAAATATTAAACGGCGAGACAGAAAGTTCAGGTGGTGGAGCGACATAATGCTTTAAATCCGAAACGTTAAAAACAGGGAAAATTCCCCAATCAGCGGGTATCTGTAATAAATATGCATTTTCGCCCAACTTCTTTAACACTCGAAAAGGACCGGCTCTCTTATTCGCCAATTTCTTTATAGTGCCCGAAGGCATCCATTCAGGGGTGAGACGAACCATTACCAAATCACCAATATGCAAGGAGACCGCTCGTCGATGTACGTTAGCGTTCAATTGATAAATAGCATATTGTTTAGCAAATTGCTCGCTAATGTGCTTATGGAGATTGTGGACGTGCGAGGCGAAATCCTGGGCAAAATGACTAGATTTAAAAGATGGTGGTAACGAGACCAAGTCAAGAGGCACGGGGGCCTTATAACCATGCACGACCTCATTCGGAGACAAACCGGTGGACCTATTCTTTGAATTATTGTAAGCTAATTGAGCATGAGGAAGGATAAGGTCCCATGTACCTTTATGATCTCCCACTAAGCAACGAAGTAATCCACCCAAGCTTCGATTGATCACTTCCATTTGCCCATCTGTTTGGGGATGATAGGCCGACGAAAACATGAGTTTTGTACCCATAAGTAACATGAGTTTTGTACAGTGTGGGGTGAACCCATGTGCAACATGACTAGAATTAATAGTAGAAAATAACAGAACTATGTCAGGTGGCACAGGTTCTTTAAATTCAAAAATTATTTCAGTGGAGCCTAACGTTTTCGTTTTAAATTTGGAATTAAATTTTGATTTAAAAATTTTGTAATGAATAGCCAGCGGAAAACGCTCGTCACCAACTACGTTTACCCACATCCATCTAAGTAAGCCTAATGGGGAGGCGGTAATAATAAACTTCTCCAAATATAAAGGGCTAGGAATGACTAGCTCGTGTCCTAACAAATCATCTACTCGAGTTAAATGAACCGGAGGGAGAGTCGACATGGTTGATTCTGTAGGGGAAGTTAAGTCACACTCAACGTCAAAATACGGATTACACGTCCAATAACAAGCCTTCGGTTGCAGGCCGTTAAAATTATAGGAAAAATTAAACAGTGGATTCGTCCTCACTGAAAACTCAGCTGACAAGTCTTCCAACTCACTCGATACTTCATTTAATTCATAATTAGTGATCGTATCATAGTTAGGCAAAATCGTATCCGACAAAATTTCTAAACAGTTTTGGGCCTCAGGTAAAGGAGCTATCATCAACGAAATGTCTTTCTGGCCCTCAGGGCTACCGTCATCCAAAGATAATTTTTCCCCACAGTGTAAATTTTCCAAAACGACACATCCTTCGTTAACCAACTCTTCCCATGAAGTGGGTGCGTCGTCACAATCAAAATAAAGGGATGGGCAAATCGAATCCCGGGGAGTATCAACATTAACTTGACTTTTAAGCGGCGTTGATACCGTAAATGAACTAACTCCTGGATGTATCACAATAAGATTATCCCAAATTGAACAACCATCCCAAGGTGACTCTTCCAATACCGTTGAAACATCCATTAATTCTTGGTCAACCATAATAATACCGGGTCCTAGCAAGTCATAACCTAATTTAGTAACAGGTAAGCTTTCAACATTGGATGACTCTACTGACTCAGCCGGAACGTCTTCTGACTCAGGGTCATCAGACGACTCCCTGACTAAAATATCGTCGAAGGGGGGTGGAGATGATTCCTCAGGGGAGAAATCCTCGTCCAGGTCACTAGGGTAACCAATCTCCTCAACGCCACTAAAAGCGTCAGCGAGAATTGCCTCGTCCTAAGTGACGGGCTTAGTTCTATTCACATCCTCTGGTTCAACAGGAGAGTCAGGCACTATCGTAAGTGAAGGAATACTCTCACCTGGCTGATTAACTTCATCATCCAGAGATTCTATATCCACATAAGAATCCTCAGAGGTATCAGTCACTATACCAGAGGGCCTAGATGTCGAGGCTAAAGAAGCAAGCACCCTAATAGTAACCTCTTTCGAGTTTAAATTTTGGGGTCTAAATGGCTTATGTTCCCTATATGTGGGACTACGCACACTTTGGGTATTACTACCTCTCTGGGGATAGGATCTATCATGAGGCATAGGGTCACTCCTATAAGTAGATACAGGTCTGGTGTCATAACTATTCTTACTAATGGGTGTGGTGCTATTAGTGCACAGGTAGGCGGGATCAAATTGATCCGAGAGGAGGCTACGCATGTGCGGCCAAGCATAATGATAACTACCAACACGACGCTCTTCGTTTAACCAAAATAATCGGGCTCGACCTACTAATCGCTCTCGGGCAAAGCTAACCTTTTTGTAGTCATCCCATAAGTGACAATTAAAATATTGTTCTAATCCCTTAAGCCAGTCTCTAAAATTTTGGGGATACTCTAAACCGTCATAAGTTGGATAAATGTGGTGTGCCCTAGGGGTGTGTTTAGCCATATCCTTACCATAGGAACAGTCTAACTGGGTAGCATATATGTCATATGCCATTTAGTGAGAACCGGAGAGAAAACTCACCCAGAACGGGTGCACATGCAATGACTAAATAACCTGATCCTATTTAATTTTCAAAGATGTAATTGTTCCCGCTTAGCCACTAAGGTTATAATTATATAAAATAAATTTTCTTGCTGGAAAAAATATGAGGATTATTAAAAAAAATTTATTTTTGAATTTTCCTGAAAATATAAAAATATAGGCCGCTATTTGTAGACCAACTATTATATTTTAAAATAACTTAATAAAAATAATGACTTTAGAAAAAAATAATTTTTTTTTTGGATTTCTTATTAAAAATAAGATAGAGAATTTTGAAATAATTTTTTTTTTGATTTTCAGAAAAATTAAGAACATTTTAGGCCGCTATTTGCAGACCAAAAACTTTAAAATAGATTTTTTTTTATGAAATACCATGCAACGAGTGAGTGCGTGTTAACGTGCCAAAAAAGAGGGGGGTGTCAATTAGGAAACTGACGTGAACCTCCCTCTGATACCAAATTTGATGTAGCACCGTCCTAAGGGCCTACTACACGGATGACGTAGGATTACGTTCGCCTCGCTCACATGCTCACCTTTCCGCACAACAACGAAACGAAGCAGCACAATATTATTTTTTTATTTATCTTTCGCGCTAACATACGGATAGCCAACCCGCTGGAGATCAAACCACGGCTAAAGGCCGAGATCCGATCAAGCTAAGTAAAGGACGAATGTTCGCGTCCGTTCGAGAGATGTTGTACCAAAGAAAGATCTACCAAGAAAATCCTGATTCACAAATGGTTGATCTTTCCCCAACAAGAAATAACGAGGATCGCCAATCCTCTCGATAGTATTCGGAAAATCAAACGAAAACCATAGATCTATCAAAGAAAACTCCGCGAAATTTTTTTCGTTTCGAAAAATCACGCTAAAATCGTCCACCACAAAAACGATCTAAGAAAAGAAAACTCTTGAGTAGAAGTTTCGTTACCCCTCTCGGAAAAATAGATCCGAGATGTTGGATCCACTAGAAATGATCGCTCTCCTTTGTACTCCACGGAAGGTGCTCTAATAGAATAAAGAAACTCGCTCGTCTTCTCCGCTTTGCACCGTAGAAGATCACCGAAGCCTTTAGTTGTTTCAATCAGATCTACTCCTCCAATGATGGCCGACTAGCAGAGAGAGGGTTGAGGGAAATCGTGGAGGTTGCGGGGTAATAAGAGGGAAGAAGAAGGTAGAATGAAGAGAGAAGGAGGGTGAATATTTGAGATGGGGGATGCCTCTTTTGGCTAGGAATAGAGAAGGAAAAAGAGAAGGAGGAGGGAATTCCAATTTTAGGAGTTCAAATTTCAAATTTTCATTCAATGAATGATTATCTCATATAATGGCCTATTTATAGGCTTACAAAATGAAACGGCTACATGCAGCCCAATAACAAAGATTAAATATTGTCCCAACAAAAGTGCAATTAAACAAAACATGCAAATATTTAATTAATACTTATAAGAGAATATTTATAAGTATTAATTAATTATTATGGCGCCACGGCCGGAGATTGTAGCGGCGATGGCATTTATCAAATTGGTTGTCGCGGCGACGCGCGTCTTTGATCAGAGAGGCACCATCATCCGTAAGCGTGCCAGTACCATCGGCGTCATATTGAGGGTCGTCGCCTCCATCAGAAGGACTTCCAGATACAGCTCATTCCGGGGGCTAAGCCGACATCTAGAGCTCCTTACCTGATGGCCCCGAAGGAGTTGGCAGAGTTTCGAAGCCAGCTGCAGGAGTTAGTAGAAGACAGATTTGTCCGGCCGAGCTCTTCACCATGGGGAGCACCGGTGCTGCTCGTCAAGAAGAAGGATAGGACACTCAGATTGTCCATCGACTACCGAGATCTGAACAGAGTGACTGTCTGGAATACCTATCCACTATCGATGATAGATGAGATGTTTGACTAGCTGGAGGGGGCGCATTTCTTTTCAAAACTGGATTTGAGTTCGGGCTACTACCAGCTGCGGATTCAGGAGGATGACATTCGGAAGACTGCCTTCAGTAGCAGATATGGGTTGTTCGAATTTATGGTGATGCCCTTCGGGCTCACGAATGCACCATCGACATTCATAAGCCTCATGAACCGAGTGTTCAAGGCTTATCTAGATGTGTTTGTCATCGTGTTTATCGACGACATCCTCATTTATTCGAGGAAAGAGGAGGAGCATGCCCGACATCTAACACTGACTCTAGAGAGACTACGGGAGCACCGCCTTTATACGAAGTTTAGCAAATGCCAGTTCTGGTTGAAGGAGGTGGCCTTCCTAGGCCACATTATCAGCGGAGCTGGGTTGGCAATGGACCCGACTAAGATTCAGGCAGTTCGGGATTGGCCGCTGCTGAAGACGGCCATAGACGTGCGGGGTTTTCTAGGACTTGTCGGTTATTACCGAAAGTTCGTGGAGGGATTCTCTCGAATTTCCCTCCCACTCACATCCCTGACGAGGAAGGATGTGCCCTTTGTCTAGACCCCATAGTGCGAGACAGCTTTCTATGAGCTGAAGGATTGACTCACCTCGGCTCTTATCCTTGACCTTCCTTCGGGGAAAGAACGATTCCAGGTCTACATCGACGCTTCCTACCAGGGCATGGGTGTAGTGCTGATGCAGAAAGGCCAAGTGATTGCTTATGCTTCCCTCCAGCTGAAGAAGCATGAGCAGAATTACCCTATTCATGACTTGCAGATGGGAGCGGTCGTGTTTGCTCTGAAGGTCTGGAGGCACTACCTCTACGGTGTCCACTGTGACATATACTCTGATCACAAAAATTTGAAGTGCGTGGTGTAACGACTCCATCCGTTCACTGGTATATACTAGAAGGTCCGGCCGGGACCCCACAACATATATCAAAAAATAGACTGGGAAGTCACGGGGTGATACCAGAGTTGTGCATCCTAACTCATTGCATTCTAGCGGAAGCCTATTACAAGAAACTGAACTCACGCACATGAATGTCCACCATATAAAAGTTCCACATTTATATAAAGCAGGAATGTCCAAATACAAAGTCAGTTGTCCTTAAGGCCTTGTAGGGCTTTACATAACAGTGGCCTCACATATTGGCGCGCAGGCCGGCCATGTATAAACAAACATAGCATTTTTATTTTAGCCTTCAAAGGCTAGCGGCGGCAGCAGCAACAGCAGTAGGGCCTTCAGCCTTTATGTGTCCCGCTTGACTCTCTAGCACCTGCACAGGGACAACCCACCCAATGGTGGCAAACAAGGCAACGGTCAGCATTCAGCTGACCAATTTTATAATGACCCTACCGCTTTCCCGGGGCAGTGGTATTCCTTCCCTGCAGGTATATCATTTCACTGGCAGATATATATATTCATACAATGTGCTCTCACGCACATTCATTCCATCACAAATATCAGCCACGCGACCCGAGGATCCGTGCACTCAGGGCACATTCTTGGTGTACCGGCGAACCAGGGTCCACCACCGTATCAGGGTCACAACCCAACAGTAAAATTGAGCATTTTACTCCATGGCGTGCAGCCGGAGACTTTAGTCTTAATGCACCGGGATTGGCCCGTAGCCCCACATCGTGTCATGGCGCGCAGGTCTAATACTCTTGTTATGCGCGCCAACAGACCGCACTATTAGGTCTCATGTCAGACGGACATAGAGCAGGTCGGATCATCCACCCCCAGTTGCTCAAGTCGCCTTGCCATCACCGAGTACGATGTTCTCGCGGCTACAAAATGCGCGGGTCGGTTTCACCTTACCTGTTTCCTTTAGGTGAGCTTATTAGCTCACACATAACAAGCCCATTCTCGTGGAACTGGCTTCACATTCCTCAATTACCTAGGAGCCACGCCTCGCGTTAGAGACAGAACTCAATTTCCATCCCTAGGCTTAACCGTACATTCATCGCATTCACTTGAGGGTATTTTCCCAGGATGCCAAGCCAGTACCTCCTGCTACTCCTCTTTACAGGCACAACCGATCAAGCATTACAAGCATCAAGGGTATTTTCCTGGCTTACCACGCCAGTACTTCCTGCTACTTCCCTTCACAGGTACTACCCATGAACATCAAGCACTACAAGGGTATTTCCTGGACTCCCAATCCAGTACTTCCTACTACTACCCTTCATAGGTACAACCCATTCCGCACAAGCATTATATGGGTATTTTCCTGAACTACCACTCTAGTACTTCCTGCTACTGCCCTTCACAGGTTTAACACGTCGACTCCTAAACTACACGTTTATCACGGAGTCTTCTCCGGTGCGTATATGCAACATCACCAATCCAGACAAAACCTATCCAGATGGGCTTCACACAGTATGCCTATTCCGTACTCCATTTCCGGATCTATATGCCAAATAATTGAGGATTTCATGAATCAACCCAATGGACTCCCATCACAAACCACCCTCTGGTGGGGGAATCAGATGCACATGCCAAAAAGGAAGCCTTCATATGGCTAGGAAGAAAAGTCGTTACATTTGAAGACTGCTTCGGAGCCATGGATTCCTAGCCGGCTTGAAAGTATCGTAATGGCTTTGCCTTCGCAACGCTAGCCTCAGATCTCAAACCGGAACTCTGCAGCTCCACCGGTGGCTAGCTCTTCTTCCTCCTCCTCCTCCTCCCTCTCTTTCTCTCTCTAAGTTTTAGAAGAGGAAGGCCCAACACAAAATGAGAATTCCTTCCTCAATTCTCGGCCTTAAGGAAGCAAGGAGGAACCGCAGCCATTGGATCCCGGCTGAAGACATGGACGGCCATGATTTTGCCACAAAAGGCTATTTTTGCCTGACATGGCCTGTGACACGCTCATGTACCAGGCCGTGTAACTTAAGCGGTACAAAACCGACCTATCCAGACCAGTACATGCCCAAGTGACACTTCCGTGTCACGGGCCGTGTCACATGACACACCTTTAGACACGCCCGTGTCTCTGGATGTGTACTTCAGGTTGCACAATATTGAGATCAACCCGATCGGGACACGACCAGTAATACGCCCGTGTCACAAGCCGTGTACCCCAAGGCACACCCATGTCATGCTCTTGTTCACCAGACCTCAAATTCCCTAGGCACATCCCGCAACAGACACGGCCTGCGACACGCCCGTGTCCCAGGCCGTATGCCCATACACAGCAGCAGACACGCCCCGCAGCTCAACTTCATCGAGCTGAGTTCGTCGAGCAGAGGAGGACACGGCCTCTGACACGCCCGTGTCAGAGTGCGTGTTCCCTCATTTTCCTTAGAACGGATTTTCGTCGACCTATCACCCGAGCAGGACGCGCCCATGTCCCAGGCCGTGTAACCCAATATTTCCCCATTCTGGGGTTTGGGGTGTTACAACCCTCCCCTCCTTACAAAATTTTCGTCCCCGAAAATTGCACAAAGTAAGGAACTCAAATAGAAGGATTTCATTCCACAATTGTTTCAATACGATGCAACACGCACTGCAAAACAGTTACACAAACATCACGAGAAATTCAGCTCACATGGTCTGCTCTCGCTCCCATGTTAGCTCCTCACGGCCGTAATTGTCCCATCGAACTTTGACCATCCCGATAGTCTTGTTCTGTAACTATTTATCGTCACGATCTTCGATCCGAACGGGCCTAACCTTCGTCGTTAACCCATACTCCACCGGCACACGATCAGTCTCGATCACTTGAGCTGGATCTTTCATGGCTTTCTGAAGCACAGAGATGTGAAACACATCATGTAATCCACCTAAGTCTGCCTAAAGAGCTAGCCGATATGCAGCTTTCTCAACTCGCTCTACCACTTCAAATGGACCATGGTATCGTGGACTCAACATCTTCAGACGTCGAATCCTGGATACGCCTTTGAAGGGTTTGATCTTCAAGTATACCGAATCAACCACCGCAAACTCCACATTCCGGTGCTTGGCGTTGTAGTATTTTGCTTGACGATCTTGGGCTATCAGTAGCCTTTCTCGGATAGTGCGTATCGTCGAGTTCGCTTCCTCGACTTCGTTGTATCTATATACTTTGGATTCGCCTGCTTCTACCCAAGCCAACGATGTACGACACTTTTGACCATACAGAGCTTCAAACGGTGTCATACCGATGCTCGCTTAGTAGCTATTGTTGTAGGCAAATTCCACCAGATAGTGATGATCTTCCATTTCTTTCCAAAGTCCAGGGTGCACATCCGGAGCATATATTCCATGGTTCTGTTGGTTCTCTCATTCTGGCCATCCGTCTGGGGATGAAAGGCCGCACTGAACATAAATTTCGTGCCCAACAGCTGATGGACTAGCCTCCAGTCATTCGAAGTAAAGCTCCCATCCCGATCGCTCACAATGCTACGAGGAACACCATGTAGCCTCACAATCTGCTCCACATAGAGCTTTTCCAAACTCTCCACTAAATCGTCCCTTTTATTTGGAAGGAAGTGTGCCACTTTCGTCAGCCGGTCTGCAATTACCCAGATGGAATCATTCCAGCATTGAGATCTCGGCAACCCATGCACGAAATCCATAGAAATATCATCGAACTTCCATTCCGAAATCGGCAACTACTTCAAGAAACTGTCAGGCTTTTGGCATTCCGCCTTCACCAAAGCGCAAGTTTGGCATTTGGCCACATAATGAGCGACATCTTTCTTCAGTCCTGGCCACCATAACAGCTTCTTCATGTCCCTGAACATCTTTGTGCTCCCAGGGTGAATTGAGTACTTCGTATAGTGCGCATCGTACATCAACTCTTCCCTCAACTTACCCAAACTCGGGACGCACAAACGGCCCTCTTTCCGCAAAAGGCCGTCATCCCAGGAAAATTCTCCCTCAGGCCCGTCCTTGGCATAGCGTTGGAGATTCTCATCCAGCTCCGTTGCTCGTCGAACTCTGTCCGCAAGGTCACACTACACCTCTGTCCAGTTCAAACATGCAACGACTGTCTGTTGGGTATTGTATCCACAACATACCTGATTTGAAGAAGCCCCTGAACAAGCTAAGGTAAATAGACAATGTATTTGATAAAATATTTCAAGTTGTGCTTGCAGGTTTTTCCACGCTAAGTGCACACCAATGTCAGGGTGCAGTAGGTAAATATACACGGGTCTGCACGACGTAATCCCTCGTTGAGCAGATCAGTGTGTTGGCCTACGTGTACTCTCTCTATTGGAGTGTACTTATTTTCAAGTACAGGGCTGTGATCATGCAAGAGCAGACAAGGAGCAAGGATGGGTCAAAGAGCAGTCCATGGGCGGATAGGCGAAAAATCGTCTAAGTGCTAATCGAAGAGAATCACCAAGTGATTCTCGCCGATTCGGTGAGAATCATCAAGTGATTCTCGCCGATTCGGTGAGAATCACTAGTGATTCTCGCCCAATCGTCGAGAATCACTAGCTGATTCTCGTCGTCTCCTTTCGGCGAAAACAGTGCGTGCAACCAAGTCAACTTCGACGAGAATCATCTTTGATTCTCGCCGAATCGTCGAGAATCATCTTTGATTCTCGTCGAATCGTCGAGAATCACCTTTGATTCTCGACGATTCGACGAGAATCACCTTCGATTCTCGCCGATTTTGACTTGGGCAATTTTCTGGAAACCGCTGGACCGGATTCTGCCGCTGGCACTGTTATGAACCGGAATTAGGGTTTCTTCAGGTGGGACCCATAACGGTCATAATGGAGTATTCTACCGTATAAATACACCTGTATTATTGAACAGAAAAAGTAAGACAGAAATTCAAAAAAAAAACCGAGCCGCGACGTGACCTAAATCGCGAAACAGCTCCGCCGCCGCCGTCGCCGCTCGTGCTAGTTGGTCGCCGCCTTTGATCGAGATTCTTCCAGATCTCCCGGCGACAGAAGCTTAGCCAAGCGTAGCGTCACACGCGTCTAACCAGAGATCCCTTGTCTCTTGATTTGTTGATCGGGAAAACCATCCCCGTCCGAATCGATCGAGACGATCGATCCTAGTGTGACCATTGGAAGACCTAGCTGGCCTCGCTACGAAGTTTGAATCTCCAAAGTACAGCAGCCGCACTCCGTTGTCGCCGCCGATCCCGAGAACCAAGCTGCCGCCCTTCTTGCCGCCGCCGGTTTCGGGGAGATTCTCTCCAAGTGAGATCTAGGTATGTGGACTCTTCGTGACTTTCATTGAACGAAGAGGGACTCCTTAGCCTCCAAAAGTAGTTTGTATTTCTTGTACATTCTAGTTTATTTTTGTTGTAAAGGAACGGTGGTTCCTAGTTGTAAGGGTTGGGTGCAACCCGTGTTGTGTGAGTGTTGACTCCTACGTGTTGAAGGGTTCCTTCCAATAGTGCAAGGATTGGATTTCAATCCTGTTGGTGAAGAGACCGAGTCGTCCCTTGTTGGGAGATTGGTCGAAGGGGGAAAGTGGATGTACCCAAATAGGGGAACCACTATAAATTGCTTGTGTACTCTGTTTGCTGTGCTGTTTTATTTTCATGTGCAGGTACAATTTTAATTCCGCAAAAACGCTGCACGTCACCTATCCCCCCCATAGGTGAAGGTAGTTGACACTAGGTGGACTTTCAAGTGGTATCAGAGGCAGGTTACTCATCAAAAAGGTTAACACCTTGAGTTGAATCCTGCCGCTAGTGTCAGAAGAAGGCAAACATCTACTATGGACGGGCTCAAGTTCACAGGCAAGATCCCAGTGTGCACCAGGCTCAACTTTCCTATCTGGAAGGAAAGGATCAGGTTCTACATGGAAGCAGTTGATCCTCGACTCTTCATGATCGTGGAGGAGGGACCTTATGTCCCCACTAAGGTCTCCACCATAGATCCTACCAAGAAAGTGCCAAAGAAAATTTCTGAAATGGACAAGGACGAGATGGTGCTGGTGGGACTTGACAAGAAGGCGCAGAATATTCTGGTCAGTGCGGTCGATGATTCAATGATGTAGAACTTCTGCAATTGCAGAACAGCAAAGGAGATCTGGCACTGCCTGATTATCCTAATGGAGGGCACTAATGAAGTGAGGGATGATCGGAGATCCCTTCTGAACTAGAAATATGAGGCTTTCAGACAAGGGCCTAAGGAAGAGATCAGAGTCACCTTCGAGAACTTCCTCAAGATTGTCAATGCCCTCAAAGGATATGGAAGAGTGTTCACTGATGGTGAACTTAATGATAAATTCCTTAGGTCCCTTATGAAGGAATGGGACACAAAGATCTGCGCCATCCGGTACTTTGGCAGACTAGCTGAAACAGACCCGCAAATTCTGTTTGGGAAGCTGATGTCCTATGAGCTTCAACTGAATACCAGGAAAGCAGAAGAAGAAGCAGAGAAGGATGCAGCCAAAGAAAAGACTGTGGCTCTAAAAGTCATTCACTCCAGAAAAGGCAAGGGTGAGGTTTCATACTGTGCCAGGAAAAAGGATGAGGAGGAGGACTCCGAGACATGCTCCTCCAGCTCAGAGCTGTCTGAGGAGGATTTCTCCCTCATCACCCGAGAATTCAACAAGTTCCTCAAGATGAGGAATCAAAGAAAGAAAGACGGCTCCTCCTCCAGGCATCAGAAGAAAAATTATTCTTCTGACAAGTATGCTTCTAAACCGAACAAACATCGCTGCTCTGACATCATTTGTTTTGGATGCAATAAGCCAGGACACGTCGTGGCCGACTGCTACCAAGGCAAGAGAGAAAAAGGGAAAGGAGAGGAGCTCAAATCCTCTAGAGATAAGAAGAAAGAGCGAAGCTACATCGCCAAAAGGCCAAAGAAACTGAGTGAGTCTGATTCCTCAGACTCCAGTGATGATGAGGAAGCCTACTTCGGGTTGGTGGGTCGCTCCGACTCAGAAGGAGAATGCCCCCCATTTACTGGGAAGGTAAAAGCTCACACCCCTCTCTCCGACTCTTAATCTGATCCTGAGTCTCGGGATGATGACCCTGAGGATAGCCTTTCGGCCCGTGAAGCAGAGCTCCTCGAGAAGTATGAGCTTCTACTCAACACTTTCGAGGAGTGCCGTAAGAGATTGAAGGCTGAGAAAAAGGAAGTGAAATTCCTTAAGGGTGAGTGTGTCTCCCTAAGGGAAGAGATCACCAGTTTGATTTCTCTCCGACAGGAGCACCTTGACCTGACTTCAAAGCATTCAGAGTCTCTTAAGCTCCTTGATCTTAAGCAGGAGGAAGTTGACAAGTTGGAAGAACAACTTGCGGCAGAAAGGAAGATCGTCAAGAGCTTCTCTATGCCAAAAACAGTTCTTCCAGTAGTTGATACCTTCTCTGCTCAGGCCAAAGGAGCTGGCTTGGGGCATGTAGGGGTATCTGGTTCTTCATCCAGGAGAAACAGGAACCAGAGGAAGAATAGGGCCGTCAAGAAGGCCTCTGTTGATGAAAAGGGAAAGGCTCCGCACAGTCATGTTGCGTTCAGAAAGCCTAGCTTTCCTTGCAACCAACATGACTTTGAATCAACCTTTGGTCATCATTTCCGGGCCTCGGTTGCAAAGCCAAAGAGCCGATATGATGGTTGGACTTTTCCCCAGAACTTCGGTGAGAGTGCCTTCAAGGCACCTTATGAGGAAATCCACATGGGAAATTATGGTCAATTCTCTAGCGGCCATAATGGAAAGCAGGCACCAAGAGTCAAGCCTGTTATACTGACGAAACAGAAGGTGCAGAAGTCATGTGACTACAATCACTATGAGGCCTCCACCTCCAGATCCAAGGCCCCGGCTGTACCCACCTTTCCCAGGGTAAAGCAGGAGCCTAGGAAGAGGTACAACAGATTTGACTGTTGGTGTTGTTGCAAAGTCGGTCACTTTGCCGTGGATTGCTGGTTTAATCCGAGGTATAACGAGACTCCCTATGTTAGCACTGCGAGGCCGACCTCTCGTCAGGTTAACCAACCGAGGGGGAGTATGCTAACCAAGAATCTAGGACCCAAGTTCGATTGGGTTCCTAAGGGAAATTAATTTTGTTTTGCAGGAATTTCCAAAGGCCACCAAAACGCCAATCTGGTACTTGGACAATGGATGCTCCCGGCACATAACTGGGACAAGAAGCCTGCTGCGTGATTACACTCCAGTCGAGAATGGACCCAAAGTCATCTTTGGAGGGTCAGATCGAGGAGTCACCAGAGGTTACGGTATGATTTCCAACGGTATAATCTCTATCACCGACGTGGCTTATGTTGAAGGGTTAAACCATAACCTGATCAGTGTAAGTCAGTTATGTGACAAAGGTTATGACGTTAAGTTCTGCAAGGATAAATGTCTGATAATCTCATGTGCCTCTTCTGAAACGGTATTAACAGGCATTAGGAGCAGAAATATCTTCTGCTTAAATTTTCTCAGTTTAGATTCATCTACCCCCGTATGCCTTGTGGCAACAGGCAGTGCATCTCTTTGTGAACAATGGCACAAGAGATTGGCACATATTAATTTCAAAACAATTAGTATGCTATTTTCTAAAAACTTAGTAAGGGATGCTCCCGTTACCAAGTGCATCAAAGATAGCCCCTGTCCTGCATGCCAGATGGGCAAACAGACTCGGGCTACCTTTAAGAGCATTGCAGACAAAGACTCTTCCCGATGTCTTTACCTTCTACATATGGAATTGTTTGGTCCAATGCAAGTTCATAGCTTGGGAGGCAAGTCCTATACGCTAGTGATAGTTGATGATCATTCTCGTTTTACATGAGTGTTCTTCTTAAAACGAAAGTCGGATACGTTTGACATCTTCACTAGTTTTGTCAAGCAGGTTCAGAACGAATTTAACTGCCCAGTGGTCAAAATCAGAAGTGACCATGGAACAGAATTCGAATCTGGTGCTATGACAGAGTTTTGTGAAGAACAAGGTATCTTTCATGAGTTTTCCTCCCCGCGCACTCCTCAGCAAAATGGAGTTGCGGAGAGGAGAAATAGAACTCTCATTGAAGCCTGCACGACAATGTTGAAAGATGCTTCTCTCCCAGAATACTTCTGGGCAGAGGCTGTCAATACAGCTTGTCATGTACAAAACCGGGCATTGATCAACAAGCATCATCGTAAGACACCTTATGAGCTACTGAGAGGTAGGAAACCAACCATGTCCTACTTGAGGATCTTTGGTTGCAGATGCTATGTACTGAATAATGGGAAGTACTCGCATACTAAATTTGGTGAAAAATTCTTCGAAGGCATATTCATGGGCTATAGTTCCCACAGTCGGACATATAGGCTCTTCAATAAGAAAACCCTAGTGGTAGAATAATCAATTAATGTTGTATTTGATGAAGGAAGCTTGCTTAACAGCAATTCTTCTAGTGGTATTCTTGAAGATGCAGGTGCACGACTTGAACAGCTGGATCTCGATGAGACCGCTAAAGATGAAACTCCTAAGTACGTCAAAGTTTCCACCTCCACATCATCTGGGAATGTTGAAGATCAAAATGGAACAAATCTCCTAGAAGAAGGAGAAGCCCAAGAAGTAATCGAAGCTCCAGATGCCAGACTTCTAGAGCTCCGGCACGTGAGGGATCATCCTAAAGATCAGATCATCGGAGATCCTCGTGTCGGTGTCAGAACTCAAAGAGGTACTATTAACGAAATTTTGCATCTTAGCTTCCTGTCACAGGTTGAGCCAAAGAAGTTCGACGAGGCGAACAAAGATGCGGCATGGATTCTGGCCATGCAAGATGAACTACATCAATTCGAACGTTGCAACGTTTGGACCCTGGTTCCCAGAACACACAAGCAGAATGTGATTGACACCAAGTGGATCTTCAGAAACAAGCTGGATGAACATGGTGTCATCATAAAGAACAAGGCAAGGCTGGTGGCTCAAGGTTACAAACAGGAGGAGGGGATTGACTTTGACCAGACCTTTGCACCTGTGGCAAGGCTCGATGCAATCAGATTGTTCCTGGCGTATGCTTCGCACAAAGGATTCACAGTCTATCAAATGGATGTGAAATCAGCATTCTTAAACGGAGACCTGAAAGAGGAAGTATACGTCGCTCAACCCCCAAGTTTTGTCAATCCTACTTATCCCAATCATGTATATTTTCTTAATAAAGCTTTATATGGTTTAAAACAAGCTCCACGAGCTTGATATGAGACTTTATCTAGTTTTCTTCTTGAGAACAAGTTCTCTAGAGGTAAAATAGATAAGACATTGTTTCTCAGGGAAGTCAAAGGCAAGATTTTGCTGGTGCAAATCTCTGTCGATGACATAATATTCGGCTCAACGGACAACAATCTTTGCAAAAAGTTTTCCAAACTTATGCAAGGAAAGTTTGAAATGTGCAGTATGGGAGAGCTAAAGTATTTCTTGGGACTTCAAGTGAAACAGTCTAAGGATGGAATCTTCATCTCTCAGACGAAGTTCACAAATGAACTCCTCAAGAAATTCGGCATGGAGAGTGCAACCTCTATGAGGACTCCAATGGGATCCACTATGTCTCTGGATAAGGATGAGAAAGGTAAACCTTTCGATGAAACCAAATACAGAAGCATCATTGGATCCCTGCTCTACCTTACTGATACAAGACCGGATATCATGTTCTCCACATGTGTCTGTGCCAGATATCAGGTGAACACTAAGGAATCTCACTATGTCGCTGCAAAGCGAATTCTAAGATACCTTAAAGGTACTCCCAATCTTGGCTTGTGGTACCCGAGAAACAATGATGTCGAGCTAATAGGTTTTTCAGATGCTGATTTTGTAGGGAGTAGGGATGACAGGAAAAGCACTTCCGGGATGTGTCAATTCCTCGGAAGAAGGCTTATCTCATGGAACAGCAAGAAGCAGAATTGTGTAGCTACCTCCACAGCAGAGTCTGAGTACATCTCCGCAGGCAGCTGTTGCGCACAACTCCTATGGATCAGAAACCAGTTAGCCAACTACGACCTTCAGTTCATGGAAGTACCAATGTACTGCGACTCCTCCAGTGCAATTGCAATTGCCAACAATCCGGTATCGCACAGCAGAACAAAGCATATTGAAGTGCGCTACCACTTCATTCGGGAGCACGTGGAGAACAAGGACATCTCTCTCTGTTATGTCCCCATGGACAAGCAGATTGCAGACATTT
This sequence comes from Platanthera guangdongensis, assembly GCA_039583875.1. Lineage (NCBI taxonomy): Eukaryota > Viridiplantae > Streptophyta > Magnoliopsida > Asparagales > Orchidaceae > Platanthera > Platanthera guangdongensis. The sequence continues at coordinate 119,609,933 of CM077152.1, read as the reverse complement.
TCACAAAGCCCTTAGACGAAGCCAAGTTCAGTCTTTTCAAAACTGAATTGGGGATGCTAAACTATGAGGAATGAAGACTACAGAAGCTCCATGCTCGTGCATCTAGGGGGAGGCTTTGCCAGGAACTCCAGGGTGAGCACAGGTGCAAGAACTGAGGGGGAGCAAGGGGTCAAATGCTACAGACCCCGATTTGCAGAAGCCGAAAAGGGGGAGATTAACCTCTCGGCTAAGGCTAAGGTGGCTCCCAGTTTGCTCTCAAATTGGTATTGGTAATGAATATCTCTCTCAACTCAATTTCAAGGTTATGATTTTCATTCCCATACGCCTTATTCACCTTAGCTTGTAGGGTTTAGGCTTCTTCAAATAGGGGGAGATTGTTGGGTATTGTATCCACAACGTACCTGATTTGAAGAAGCCCCTAAACAAGCTAAGGTAAATAGACAATGTATTTGATAAAATATTTCAAGTTGTGCTTGCAGTTTTTTCCACGCTAAGTGCACACCAATGTCAGGGTGCAGTAGGTCAATATACACGGGTCTGCACGACGTAATCCCTCGTTGAGCAGATCAGTGTGTTGGCCTACGTGTACTCTCTATTGGAGTGTACTTATTTTCAAGTACAGGGCCGTGATCATGCAAGAGCAGACAAGGAGCAAGGATGGGTCAAAGAGCAGTCCATGGGCGGATAGACGAAAAATCGTCTAAGTGCTAATCGACTAGAATCACCAAGTGATTCTCGCCGATTCGGGGAGAATCATCAAGTGATTCTCGCTGATTCGGTGAGAATCACTAGCTGATTCTCGCCGTCTCCTTCCGGCGAAAACAGTGCATGCAAACAAGTCAACTTCGACGAGAATCATCTTTGATTCTCGCCGAATCGTCGAGAATCATCTTTGATTCTCGCCGAATCATCGAGAATCACCTTCGATTCTCGACGATTCGACGAGAATCACCTTCGATTCTCGCCGATTTTGACTTGGGCAATTTTCTGGAAACCGCTGGACCGGATTCTGCCGCTGGCACTGTTTTGAACCGGAATTAGGGTTTCTTCAGGTGGGACCCATAACGGTCATAATGGAGTATTCTACCGTATAAATACACTTGTATTATTGAACAGAAAAAGTAAGACAGAAATTCAAAAAAAAAAAGCCGAGCCGCGACGTGACCTAAATCGCGAAACAGCTCCGCCGCCGCCGTTGCCGCTTGTGCTAGTTGGTCGCCGCCTTTGATCGAGATTCTTCCAGATCTCCCGGCGACAGAAGCTTAGCCAAGCGTAGCATCTCACGCGTCTAACCAGAGATCCCTTGTCTCTTGATTTGTTGATCGGGAAAACCATCCCCGTCCGAATCGATCGAGACGATCGATCCTAGTGTGACCGTTGGAAGACCTAGCTGGCCTCACTACGAAGTTTGAATCTCCAAAGTACAGCAGCCACACTCCGTTGTCGCCGCCGATCCTAAGAACCAAGTCGCCGCCCTTCTTGCCGCCGCCGGTTTCGGGGAGATTCTCTCCAAGTGAGATCTAGGGTTGTGGACTCTTCGTGACTTTCATCGAACGAAGAGGGACTCCTTAGCCTCCAAAAGTAGTTTGTATTTCTTGTACATTCTAGTTTATTTTTGTTGTAAAGGAACGGTGTTTCCTAGTTGTAAGGGTTGGGTGCAACCCGTGTTGTGGGAGTGTTGACTCCTACGTGTGGAAGGGTTCCTTCCAATAGTGCAAGGATTGGATTTCAATCCTGTTGGTGAAGAGACCGAGTCGTCCCTTGTTGGGAGATAGGTCGAAGGGGGAAAGTGGATGTACCCAAATCGGTGAACCACTATAAATTGCTTGTGTACTCTGTTTGCTGTGCTGTTTTATTTTCATGTGCATGTACAATTTTAATTCCGCAAAAACGCTGCACGTCACCTATTCCCCCCCCCATAGGTGAAGGTAGTTGACACTAGGTGGACTTTCACTGTCGAATTCTTGTCAACAGAAGAAATCTCTAATGCTTCCAACACCCGGATTAGCCGTTGATCGTGCCTCTGTAACCAACTTGCCCTTGTCGGAGCTCTCCAACTCAAGGCATCAACGACAACATTTCCCTTTCCGGGATTATAATGGATCTCAAAGGTGTAATCCCTAAGGAACTCCAATCACGTTCGTTGTCGCATATTTAGGTACTTCTGCTCGAACAAATACTTTAGGCTCTTGTGATCGGTATAGATTTCCACTTTCACGCCATACAGATAATGCCTCCATAACTTCTGTGCAAAGATCACCGCCGCCAACTCTAGGTCATTGATGGGATAATTTCTCTCATGCACCTTCAATTGGCGAGAGCCATAAGCAATTACTTTCCCAGTTTGCAGAAGAACGCAGCCTAAGCAGCTCCCCGACGCATCACTGTAGATTTCAAATCCATTAGTACCACATGGAGACGTCAACACAGGCGCCGTGCTCAACCGACACTTCAGCTCATCAAAAGCTCGTGCGCACTCCGACATCCAAACGAACTTCTGATCCTTTCTCATCAGTGTGGTTAGAGGCAAAGCGATCCACGAGAAGTTTTCAACAAACCGCCTGTAGTAGGCTGCCATTCCAAGGAAGCTCCTGACCTCGGCCACTGAAGACAACACTGTCCACTCCTGTATGGCCCATATCTTTGCGAAATCCACTGCTATGCCCTCTCCACTTACCACATGGCCTAGGAAATCCACCGACGATAGCCAAAACTCGCACTTCGAGAACTTGGCATAGAGCTTGTTCTTCCTCAACATATGCAACACCAACCGCAAGTGGTGTTCTTGATTAGCTTCAGACTTCGAGTACACCAGAATATCATCAATGAACACAATCACAATTAAGTCTAGGTACTCCCCGAACGTTCGGTGCATCTGGTCCATAAACACTGATGGTGCATTGCACAGCCCAAACGACATTACTGTGAACTCATAGTGCCCGTAATGTGTGCCAAATGTTGTTTTGGGAATATCTTCTTCTCGTATCCTCAACTGGTAATAACCAGACTTCAAATCTAACTTCGAGTAGACAGTTGATCCCACCAGCTGATCGAACAACTCATCAATCCGGGGAATCAGATAATCATTCTTCTCAGTTAGCTTGTTCAGTTCACTATAGTCGATACATAACCACAAAACACCATCTTTCTTTTTTACAAATAGAACAGGCGCGCTCCAAGGTGACATGTTTGGGCGTATATAACCCTGTTCCAGCAACTCTTATAGTTGGACTTTCAACTCCTCCATTTCCTTTGGCGTGATGCGATATGGCGAGCGGGCCACAGGTTTCCCACCTGGCACCAACTCGATCGTGAAGTCAATCTCTCTCTAGGGTGGTAGCCCAGGGAGATCCTTGGGAAATACATCTGCAAATTCCGATACAACCAGAACATCGCTTTCACCGGCCTTGGGCTCAACAGCCTGAATCAGCGCGAAGTAGCACTTCGCGCACTTCCGAACAGCCCTGACTACTTGGAGTGCAGACATCAACGTCTCGCCCACTCCTCGCATCCTCGCGAACATAGTCTCTTACTCGGTATTCTGGCCCAACATGATCTCTTTGACATTGCAATCAATGAAGGCATGCTGCTCCACGAGCCAATTCATACCAAAGATCTCGTCGAATTCCGATATAGGAAATACAGATGCAGTCAAACAAAAATCCTAACTTCCTATTTGAACCGCCACATCACAAGCTCGATCCGCGAGAATCAAACAACCATTCGGCAACACCAGCCTGACGATATCTGTCTTCACACGACTAGGTATCCCAAGCCGCTCTATGAACTCTTTAGATAGAAAAGAATGCGAAGCACACGTATCAAATAGTGTTCGCGCCAGCGTGTTCCAAATCATCACAAAGCCTGTGATAATCATGTCACACACACAAGCCGCATAGAAATAGGCAATAAACAAAGCATGTGATAAGCAAAACAATGCAATAACTTAACTCGTACCTGTGACGACGTCACTCTGCTTAATGGCCTCCTGCAGGCCAAGATTGTAGACTTGGGGCTGCGCCTGGGAGGCAGAGGACTCCACCACTGCTTTTCCTTTCTCCGCATATGACGCTCTCGCCTTCTTTTCACTCTTTGGAGGTTCCACCCAACAATCATGGGCTATATGCCCCACCAGTCCACACATAAAGCACGTACGAGTCTCCGGCCTTGAATTGTTCCCCGACATTGCTACCGAGGCAACCGAAGAAGGAGCTTATCCAGTCGACTTGGACCTCTTGCCCCATTTCTTCTTATAGTATGATTTCCCAGGTCAGGGCACCTTGAATTCCAGCTTCGTCACAGCCAAGGCCCGCTTCCCTTGCACCCTCTTCATGTCCTTCTCCAGTGTGCATGCAGTGTCAACCAACTCCTGGAATCCTTGGTTCACTGAACCAGAGAGCAGGAACCGCAAATCATCCTGCAATCCTTCATAGAACCTATTCATCTTCCGCTGCTCATCAGCGAAGATTGAACCTGCATATCATCCCAATCTCGTGAACTCATGCAGGTAAGCTTCAACACTGCCTTCACTTTTCGTCAGCCTTTGAAACTCATTCTCCATGGCAATACGCTGTGCCGCCGGGAGGTGCTTTGCCAGGAAGAGGCGGGAGAATTCCTCCATCGAAACTTGTGTGAACGGTCTTCCCGCTAAGTGATGCAAATCCATCTCGTACCACCACAGCCGAGCTTCGCCTTCCAGTAAAAAAGTGGCTAAGGTGACCTTCTGATCATCGTCCATCCGAATCGCCGTCATTATCCACCTTGATGCGCGATAACCAATCCTCAGTCTGCGTAGGAGATCCCACTCCTGAAAATGTAGGCGGGTTAAAACTCATTAACAGCTTCAGGTGCTTCTTAGCTGCTCGGGGATCCACAGCCGCAACAGGTTCTGGCCTTGCCGCCACCTATTCTGGCCTTAATGCCGGCTGTACCTGCCCAATCGGTTGTGCTTGCATCAAGGCAAACAAGGCCTCAACAACTAGTCTCACAGTTTCCATAGAAGGCGGAGTGGTAGATACCTCAGCTGGTGTCGTACTTTCATCAGAATGCTGGGGTGCCGATTGCCCAGCACCATTCCAGGTCACCTATAGGTGAACAAGACACACACATTAGCGACCGTACACAAGCAAAACAACAAAATAGGAATGTGCAGGTTCCTCAAACACATGTATTTGCATTCCTAAAGTGGACATTCACGAGTTCATTAGTGTTACCGCGGTTCGCACGTACACATGCTCGACACCCCACAAAAGAATTCGACAACGAATTCGAAAGGGAAAGACCGAGACAGCTGATATCAAAAATGTAACGACTCCATCCGTTCACAGGTATATACTAGAAGGTTCGGTCGGGGCCCCACAACATATACCATAAAACAGAAAGGGAAGTCACGGGGTGATACCAGAGTTGCGCATCCTAACTCATTGCATTCTAGCAGAAACCTATTACAAGAAACTAAACTCACGCACTTGAATGTCCACCATATAAAAGTTCCACATTTAATAAAGCAGGAATGTCCAAATACAAAGTCAGTTGGCCTTAAGGCCTTACAGGGCTTTACACAACAATGACCTCACATATTGGCGTGCAGGCCGGCCACGTATAAACAACATAGCATTTTTAGTTTAGCCTTCAAGGGCTAGCGGCGGCAGCAGCAACAACAGTAGCAGGGCCTTCAGCCTTTATGTGTCCCGCTTGGCTCTCCAGCACCTGCACAGGGATAGCCCACCCAAGTGTGGCAAACAAGGCAACGGTCATCATTCAGCTGACCAATTTTATAATGACCCTACACCTTTCCCGGTGTAGTGGTATTCGTTCCCTGCAGGCATAGCATTTCACAGGTAGATATATATATATATTCATATAATGTGCTCTCATGCACATTCATTCCATCACAACCGTCAGCCACGCGGCCTGACGATACGTGCAACCAGGGCACATTCTTAGTGTACCGGCGAACCAAGGTCCCACCATCATATCAGGGTCGCAACCCAATGGTAAAATTGAGCATTTTGCTCCATGGCGTGCAGCCGGAGACTTTAGTCTTAATGCACCGGGATTGGCTCGTAGCCCCCCATCGTGTCATGGAGCGCAGGCCTAAGACTCTTGCTATGCGGTCCAACATACCCCACTATCAGGTCTCACGTCGGACGAACATTGCGCAGGTCGGATCATCCACCGTCCGTTTCTCAAGTCGCCTTTCCATCACCGAGTACGGCGTTCTTGCGGCTACAAAAGGTGCGGGTAGGTTTCACCTTACCTGTTTCCTTTAGGTAAGCTTATCAGCTCACACATAACCAGCCCATTCTCACGGAACTGGCTTCACATTCCTCGGTTACCTGGAGTCACGTCTCGCATTAGAGACAGAACTCAATTTCCATCCCTAGGCTTAACCGTACATTCATCGCATTCACTTGAGGGTATTTTCCCCAGCTGCCATGCCAGTACTTCCTGCTACTCCACTTCATAGGCACAACCCATCAAGCATTACAAGCATCAAGGTTATTTTCCTGGCTTACCAAGCAAGTACTTCCTGCTACTCCCCTTCACAGGTACTACCCATGAACATCAAGCATTACAAGGGTATTTACTGGACTCACAATCTAGTACTTCCTGCTACTACCCTTCACAGGTACAACCCATTCAGCACAAGCATTATACGGGTATTTTCTTGGACTACCACTCCAGTACTTCCTACTACTGCCCTTCAAAGGTTTAACCCGTCGACTACTAAACTACACGTTTATCACAGAGTGTTCTCCGGTGCATATATGAAACTTCACCAATCCAGACCAACCTGTTTAGATGTGCTTCACACAGCATGCCTATTCCGCACTCCATTTTCGGATCTATATGCCATATCATTGGGGATTCCATGAATCAACCCGACGGACTCCCATCACAAACCACCCTCTGGTGGGGGAATCAGATGCACATGCCAAAAAGGAAGCCTTCACATGGCTAGGAAGAAAAGTCATTACATTTGAAGACCGCTTCGGAGCCATGGATTCCTAGCCGGCTAGAAAGTACTGCAACGGCTTTGCCTTCGCAACGCTAGCCTCAGATCTTTAACCGGAACTCCGCAGCTCCACCGGTGGCCAGCTCTTCTTCCCCCTCCTCCTTCTTCCTCTCTTTCTCTCTATAAGTTTTAGAAAGATTAAGGCCCAACACAAAATGAGAATTCCTTCCTCAATTCTCGGCCTTAAGGAAGCAAGGAGGAACCGCAGCCATTGGATCCCAGCTGAAGTCATGGACGGCCACGATTTTTCCACAAAAGGCTATGTTTTGCCAGACACGGCCTGTGACATGCCCGTGTCCCAGGCCGTGTACCTTAAGCGGTACACAACCGACCTATCCAGACCAGTACACACCCATGTTACATGCCCGTGTCATGGGCCGTGTCACATGACACAGCCATGTCATGGACCGTGTCACGTGACACGCCTTCAGACACGCCCGTGTCTGTGGCCGTGTACTTCAAGCTGCACAAAATCGAGATCAACCCGATCGGGACACGACCAGTGACACTCCTGTATCACAGGGCGTATTCCCCAAGACACACCCGTGTCATTCCCATGTTCACCAGGCCTCAAATTCCGTCGGCACATCCCGCAAAGGATACGACCTGTAACACGTCGTATCCTAGATCGTGTGCCCATACACAGTAGCAGTCAAGCCCCACAGTACAACTTTGTCGAGCTGAGTTTGCCAAGTAGAGGAGGATACGGACTCTGACACGCCCGTGTTAGAGGGAGTGTTCACTTATTTTCCTTAGAACAGATTTTCGTCGACCTTTAACCCGAGCAGGACACGCCATGGGACACGCCCGTGTCCTAGGCCGTGTCACCCAATATTTCCCAATTCTAGGGTTTAGAGTGTTACACATGGACATGCAGAAGGAGCTGAACATCATGCAGACGTGATGGGTGGAGTTTCTAGTAGATTACCAGTATGAGATGCACTACCACCCAGGGAAGCCGAATGTGGAAGCCGATGCATTGAGTCGGAGAGCCGTGACCTCCGGAGCGGGGCCCCAGTTTATGTCCATGGAGCTGGTAGTAAGATTAGAATATATGCACATCACGCTGGGGTTGTCTGATGACCCCGAGATCTATGAGGAGTATTTAGCCGCGATAAGCACCACAGATGACATTCGAGATGAAGTCAGAGATGGGAAGAGGCAGGACTCTAAGCTGGAGTCGATATTCCGGGCCTTGGAGGCAGGCACTGCTGGAGATTACACAGTGAGGGATGGCCTATTATGCTTTAGAGGACGAGTTTATATACCAGAGGGAGGCCAGGCCTGGGAGGATATCATGACAGAAGCTCACTACAGTCGGTATTCGGTACACCTCGGAGTTATGAAGATGACTACGGATATGAAGAAGACCATGTACTGGCCAGGCATGAAGAAGGATATCACCTACTTTGTGACCCACTTCGAGACATGCAAGCTGGTGGAGGTAGAGTGCAAGAACCACGTAGGATTGTTTCAACCACGCCCGGTGCCAGAGTGGAAGTTCGATCATATCACGATGGACTTCATACATGGGCTTCCCTGATCGCGGATGGGGAATTGTATGATCTGGGTAATCATCAACCGGCTGACCAAGGTAGTCAGATTTATCCCGATCCGGAAGGATGACTCGGTTGGTGTGCTGGTGCGGAAGTTTGTGGAGTAGTTTGTTTGTTATCATGGCATGCCCAGGATGATCATGTCGGATAAGGATGGATGGTTTACATCCAGGGAGTGGCAATCAGTGAAGGACTATTTGGGCACTTGACTGACATTCAGTACATATTTTCATACCCAGACTGACGGGTAGACAAAATGCACCAATCGGACTTTGGAATATCTACTGTGACTATGCATTCTGGACCGCGGGGAGCCTTGGGAGAAGTTGTTGCCACTGATCGAGTTATCATATAACAACAGTTACCAGTCCACCATAAGGATGGCCCCTTATGAGTCCCTATACGGATGAAGGTGTAGGACTCCGCTGTCATGGGTACAGGATGAGGACCCGAAGGTGCTGGGCCCGGAGTTTGTTGAGGATACCAAGGCTCAGGTGAGGCTGATACGGGATCGGATGCTGGAGGCGCAGAGTAGGCAAGACAAGTACTACGACGCGAGATATCGTCAGGTAGAGTTCTAGGTTGGAGACAGGGTTTTCTTGAAAATCCGACAAATGCATGGAGTTTCATGGGTGCGTGGTTTGAAGAAGAAGCTCAGCCCGAGATATATGTGGCCTTACAGGATCCTGGAGCGGATTAGTCCCTTAGCATACAGGCTGGAGCTGCCACTAGAACTAGAGGGCCTGCACAATGTTTTCCATGTCTCCTCCCTGAGGAGAGCTCTACTTCGACCCGAGCAACATATCTCGACGACAAATGGGCCTATAGATTTTGATTGATCAGTGCACCTGGAGCCGGTTCAGATAGATGATACCGGGATGCCGGTCTTACGATGCAAGAAGGTTTCATTGGTCAAGCTCTTGTGGAGGAATCACGGTCAGGAGGAGCACACCTGGGAGCCGCGGGATCTGATGCAACAAAAGTACTCCGAGCTTTTTAGTCAGGTATTCATTACAACCTCTCGGGATGTTACATTTTATTTTTCATACTCGAAACCCCGTAGGCCTAACTTAAATTTCGAGGATAAATTTTTTGGTTTATGTATTGGGATTTTTAACATCCCTCAGACAACTAGACCCCCAGGAGTGCTTTTGTCATGACTAGGTCATGATAAAACCCTGGGAAGACCAAGTGAACCTAGGAATGTAGGTGAGATCACTATGGTCTACAAATAGTAGATTTCTAAATACTAGGTTAGGGTGATCATGGGGCTTCACCTTGACTCCAAGACATCACCACAACCTCACCAACCTATTAGAGGGTCCATTAGAGCCATAGGGACCCACTAGGGGAAACTAAATTGGTCAAATTGACCAAAGTCAACCCTAGCCCCAAATAGGTCAAAGTGCCCTAACTAAGGGTCAAGTGACCCCCAAATGCCCAACCAACCCTACTTAGGTCTTCCTAGACCTAAGCGGAAGTCAATGAGTCATGAAAGACCCCTTGGGGTCAACCCAAATGGTCATGTTCACCAAATTCAACTCTATCCCTAATTTGGTCAAAGTACCCTTCACAAGGGTCAAGTGACCCACAAAGTGTAACGCCCCGAAACTCAAAGGAGCGAAGGGGGGACGTTTTGGGCCAGTTTGGGTTCTGGCTGCAGGCACACGGCCTCGGACACGGGCGTGTCCCAGGGCGTGTCAAGCCTGTGTCGACACTAAGACAGGAAGTCGACACTTTGGTCTCGACATTGTGTCGAGACTGGGCACACGGCCTGCGACACGGGCGTGTCGACCCGTGTCGACACTTAGCCGCGAAGTCGACGAGATTCGCTCGACGATGTGTCGAGACAAGGCACACGGCCGGCAACACGGCTGTGTCGCAGGGCGTGTCGACCTGTCTCGACGATCGTCCCGGGGAGTCGACGAGATTTGCTCGACGAAGCGTCGAGACAAGGCACACGACCTAGGACACGGGCGTGTCCAAGGCCGTGTGATCAGGTCGAAGATCTTCACTCAACGAAGTGTCGAGTGTTGAGACCGTGTACACGGCTTGGGGTCCAGGCGTGTTGAGGTGACACGGGTCGGGACACGGGAGTGTCCTCGAACCCGTGCAGTGCTCGGGTTGATTTTGGGGAAAAATGATGGGGTACACGGCCGGCCACACGGCTGTGTCAGGTGGAACACGGGCGTGTCAGCTCGAACACGGGCGTGTTCGATACCCGTGTGAGGTTTCAAGTGATTCGATTTTGACGGCGAATGAGGCACACGGCCCTGGACACGGGCGTGTGTCAGGCCATGTTCGGTCCAGATTGGGCATTTCAGCCCCGAATCGAAACCGTTCATTTCTTTAACTGAAGATCCAACGGCTGGGGGTTGTTCCTGAAAGGATATACCCGTGAATGGACTTGGAAAACCCTTACTTTTCATAACTTCTTATCTTTCTAAAACCTTAGAGAGAGAGGAGAGCCAATGGAGGAAGAAGGAGCTAGATCCCGCCATTGGAGGAGCTTCGGAGCTCCGAATCGCAAGCCGACTCCGGATCCACGGAGGCAAAGCTAGTGCGGTGGTTTTCATCTGATTACTTTTCCATGGCGCCAAAGAGGAACGCAAGGGTAACGATACTCATCTTGAGCATGAGTAGCTCTCTTTCTTTGCATAGGAAGCCCGCTTTCGCGAGTTTGCGGAGAGTTGGAGGCGTTCCTTCGGGTAGATATGTGAAGTCCAAGTTGTTTAGAGTCCGTAAGAGAGAACGGACATAGGCATGATGTGTGAAGCCTACCCGGACATGTTGGTCTGGATCGGTGATGTTGCATTGCATAATGTCGGAGAAGACTCTGTGCTATTGGTTGTTTTTCAGGTTTTCTACGCGGTAGATTGCAGCAGGTAGCCTTGGGGACTAACCCAAAGGTGCACCCGGAAAACTGGGCAGATACGAGATCTTGCCAACTTGATGGCTTGAGAGCCAACTTGAACATAACCGGGTTATGTGACTTGTGATGGAAATGGGACTCGGCGGAAGTTTGACCCGCGCAAATGGCTTAAATTGTCGTTGCGATGTGAGCACGGGTTAGATGGAACTGTACCCGTTCTATGTCGTTCGGTTAAAGAGACCTAAAGGCACGTGGCACTTACCGTTGACATAGATTAGGGTCTTCGGCGGTCAATGGCTTAAATTGTCGTGACCCAGGCCAGGAAGACAAATTGCTCATAGGTTTGGCCGTCCATGTGGCGGTGGTGAGTCCGGAATGTCTATGGCTTTAATTGACGTGACATCAACCGGTTCACCGAGAATGTGCCCTGAGAGAACGGGGCGTGTGGCCGTGCGAGCCAACGTCTGTGATGAAATGGCTATATATATACATTGCTCGCTTATGCTAATGAAATGCAGGGAAGGAGCATCGCCGCCCCGAGTCGGGGGCGGGATCATTATAATTTGGTCAGCATAGCTGACCGTTGCCTTGTATTGCCACCGTGCGGTGGTATGTTGCTTGCAGGTGCAGTTGGACCAAGCGGTCAATAGCGGGCTAAAGCCCGATTGCGAAGCCGGCCCTTGAAGGCCTAAGTTGGAAATGTTTACTGCTTTATTCATGTGTGACCGGCCTGCGTGCCGTGGTTTGTAAAACATGTAATTGGAAGTGAAATATTTTGTAAGGCCTTAAGGCTCATTTTGGGTATTTTGTAATAACATTCCTATTTTGTATTAGTGGACATTCGTGCTTTAATGTTGGGTTCTTTGTTACAACTTTTATAAAATGCTTCCGCTAGAATGCTCTGTGTAGGACGTTGAGATTGGTTGGATGGTTTCCATAAGTAACCACCCGGTCTGTCTGTGGCATACGGCGTCGGGCCCCGGCCGTACCTACTGCTATATGCTATGTGACGGATAGGGGGTGTTACAATTTGGTATCAGACTACTGGTTTTGGTCGGGCTTAAAGTGAATTCGTGGGCGAATTCTTTTTAAGGGGTGGTGAGCACATTGTGTGCGTCATCGTAATAACAGTAAAAAGAACCCATGAATGTCCACTTAGGAATGAAAATACTAGTGTTTGAGGAACTTGCGTGTTCCTATAATTGTTGTTTGCAATTTATTTGGTCGCTTAACAGTGTTTTGTACCACTATAGGTGACCCGAAGTGGTGTTGGGCCGTCAGAATGCCGAGTTTCTGAGGCTAGTAGTGCACCGGATGTTGCTCCTGCAACACCTCTGTCGGCTGAAAATATAGGATTGGTGGCTGAAGCGGTGTTGGCCGTGATAAATGCACAGCCTGCAAGGCAAACGCAGCAGCCCGCTCCTGTGATGGAGCAAGAACCTCTTCAAGAGGCTGAGCCGAGGAGAGTGGAGCAAGTGGTTGTAGAACCGGTGGTGCCGAGGAGGGCAACTGAGAGGCAGCTTAAGCATGTAATGAGCTTTAACCCTCCGGTATTCTCGGGGTTGGGAACCCCATCTCAGGCTGAAGACTGGCTCTCCAGGGTGAAGTGAGTCATGACAGCAACGGAGACAGAGGAGTGGCAAATGACCACCATCGCTACGTTCCTTTTGGACGGTGAAGCGAGAATGTGGTGGGAAGGATTGGAGCTGCACTTATTGAGAGGTAGGCAACTTGGTGATGTCTCGATGGAGGAGTTCTCGAGATTATTCTTGGCTAGATACCTCCCTTCGACGCAGAAGATAGCGTTGGAGAATGAGTTCCTGAAGTTGGTACAGGGTGAGAGGAGCGTGGATGAATATCTCCACGAGTTTACTCATCTGAGTCGATATGCTAGCTCCACCATCGTGGATGAGGAGCGCAAGACTAATCGCTTTTATGAAGGCTTGAGGGATGAGTTGAGACTACTACTTTCGGGGCCGATGACGCAGGGTTTCTTAACCTTGGTCAATACTGCCCGGTCCTTGGAGAAGGACATGAAGAACGTACAAGCAAAGAAAAGCTTGGGTGAGAAGAAATCTGAATTCAAAGTGCCGACTACTTCAAAGTTCGGCTATCGGAGGTCTTTCAAGAAGCATAGGACTTCGGGTCCAGCTCCTTCTGGTGCTTCGGGGGCGACTACGAGTCGGACCCCGGGCGCGTGTTTTACTTGTGGGAAGACGGGACACTTTGCCCGTGACTGTTGGAGCGGACGTCCTAAGTCCGAGAGAAAGCCGGGAGCTACTTATGAAGAGAAGGGAAAGGCGGTGGAGTCGATCGCATCCCATTATGCTCCGGCCCAACCAAGGGTCTACAATCTTGGCCAACAGGAGGCCATTAAACAGGCTGATGTGGTGACAGGTACAGTTTACTTAATAGCAAGTTAATTTCTTTAAATACTTGTTATGCACATGTTACCTTACCACTGCTTGTTTAGGATTTGTATTGATTTGTGAAAATCCGGCACGAGCACTCTTCGATACGGGAGCTTCACACTCCTTCTTGTCCGAAGGATTTATATCACGCATCGGAGTCCCTTCTTCGATGGCAAAGGATAAGTTGGATGTGTTGTTGCCCAATGGGTGTTCGATGCGAGCGGATAGGATCTGCGATGTTAAGATTCGTATTGGGGAGCAGGTGTTCGACCTGCGGGCGTCTTTACTTCCGTTGGTGGAGTTCGACGTCATATTTGGCATGGACTGGCTCTCGGAGCAGCAGGCCCATATAGATTGCGGTAGCAAGGAAGTTAAGCTGGGAGCAAGTCGTAAGATGACTTTTACGGGCTTAAAGGGGTCGAGCAAGACGTTGATGTCTGCTCTTCAGGTGGTGAAGGCGGTTCGTGCCGGAGCAGAACTGTTCTTTACACTAGTGGAGGTTGCAAAGCCGAAGCCCGCGTTGGATTGTATTTCAGTGGTATCGGAATACCCTGATGTGTTCCCCGCAGATCTTCCTGGAGCCCCGCCTCAGCGGGAGATCGATTTTACCATCGAGCTAGTGCCAGGTGCAAAGCCTGTGTCACGATCTCCTTATCGGCTGGCGCCTAAGGAAATGGCAGAGCTGAAAGTTCAACTGCAAGAGTTGTTGGAGCAAGGGTATGTGCGCCCGAGTTCTTCGCCTTGGAGCGCACCGGTCCTCTTTGTTAAGAAGAAGGACGGAAGCTTGAGGCTATGTATTGATTATCGGGAGCTAAATAAGCTGACTGAGAAGAACAAGTACCCGATCCCACGGATTGATGATCTTTTTGATCAGTTAGTCGGGTCGACAGTGTACTCGAAGTTATATCTCAAGGCTGGATACTATCAGCTGCGAATAAGGGAGAGTGATATCCCGAAGACAGCATTTAGTACGAGATACGGGCATTATGAGTTTACGGTCATGCCGTTTGGGCTGACTAATGCGCCGTCAGTGTTCATGGATTTGATGAACAGGACTTTCAGGGAATACTTGGACCATTTCGTGATCGTCTTCATCGACGATATTTTGGTGTACTCGCAAAGTGAGGAAGATCACTTCAAGCATCTTCATTTGGTGTTGGAGACGCTAAGGAGAAATCAGTTGTATGGCAAGTTATCGAAGTGCGAGTTTTGGCTGTCCTCAGTGGCATTCCTCGGGCATTGATAATACGGTTTGCAGTAAATTTTATTAGGATATTTTCGGGGTTTTAAAGCAAATCATGTCTTGTAAAGTACTTATTTTAATTCCCCTTTGTATATATTTTTTGTCGCTAATGCATTTTTTCTGCTTTTTGCAGGTTTTCACGGCTTTCAGCCGAATTTTGCTGTGACACGCCCCAAGGTCATGCCCTACCAGGGCGTGTACCTCGGGCGTGTACCCAGAGGAATGAAGCAATTGGTCCGAAACTGCATTCCGTGGAAACTTAGTGTTCACGCCCTCTGTCACGCCCGTGTCACATCCGACACGGGCGTGTTCTAGAGGCGTGTCCCTAGGTTTCGAGGAATCGCCGCAGCGCGCTCATTTTTCCCGCTCCACCGTCGCACCGAAAGTGTCACGCCCCAGGGTCACGCCTGACTCGGGCGTGACATATGGGCATATACTTCATCAATTCCGCCCGTCACCTCCAGCATTCAATTTCAGCTCAACAAAGTCACGCCGCAAAGAACACGCCCCAGGTACACGCCCTACCAGGGCGTGACTTGTGGGCGTGTACCGCAACTACTTCGTCAGAATTCAATTCCAGCCCGTAAAAGTCGCGCTGAATGTGTCACGCCCTAGGGTCACGCCCGACCATGGCGTGACAGGGGGGCGTGACCCGACCCGAAAAATTCTATAAATAGAGCCCAACTCCAGGGGTTTTAGGACACCTTTTGCTTTGAGAGGGGAGGTTCTGTCCTTTGTATTTCTGAACTTTTTAAGCATGTATTTCCATTTTTAGTTCTTAGCTGTAGCTTTATGCTTTCCCTGTAGTAGTTCCTATCTTCTTTCTGTAGTATGATGCTAATGATAGTGTAGTTTACCTTTTCTTACACTTGTAATCTCTGGTTTTCAAGCTGTAAGATCTCTGTTTCCATTAATAAAAGTGTTGTTTTCTTTTACGTTTCTGCTCGGTTTTCATTATTCTTCTTCTACTCATCCCCTCTCTTCACCTCACCATGATTAACTAATCCTCCATGTACTCGATCTTAATGATCCGAGGTTCGAGTGATTAGGTTATGATGCTTTGAATCTTACCTCTTCTTTTTAGGGTTTAGCCTTGAATTACTCTTGATTTATCACGGGTTGGAGGTATATCATCGATATATACTCTCCACCTTTGCTTTCATTCTGGGCTAGCCGAGAGGCCGAAAGTTTGAAATGAGCACTCAAGAGTAAAGGGAGTTGTTCGCACCCCTCGAGATAGGCAGACGTTCAAATCTCCCGGATTGGAGTAAAATCCATTAGAGGGGTTCACCGCGTAAAGCGAGTTTTAGGCCTCCGATTTAGGCGAGAGTCGGTCGAACCTTCCTAAACTCAGTTAGGCACGGCCTTCGAGAGAAGCGTGTCAATATTCATGGAACCTCCACGGTCAAGGACCTTTACCCTAATTAGCTAAGGTTTATTTATTGTATTTTTCTAACCACTCTTGCCGAGGTGATTTCTGATCGAGTGTATTTTCCCTTTCATCGTTACTAAGCTTAAGTTAATCGCTCTTTTAGCTCTCTTTAACTTTTCATGCAAGTAGCTTTCTTTCATTGTAAGTAGTTCTCTTCCTTTAGCACGTTTAGCTTTCTTCTCAAAAACTTAATTTTTCCGTCGATAAAATAATAGATTTCGTGTGAGTAAGCTTACTCAACTGTTCCCGGATTTCAATACGACACTTGTGTCCCCTAGCTGCATTTCGATAGGTATACTTGCCTTGATGAATTGTTAGTTTGGTATTTTCTCCTTGCAGATATCTCAGAGACAATCAAGTTTTTGGCGCCGTTGCCGGGGAGGCAAACGCTCGTTGATAAATTGAAAACGCGAATATATTAATTTTATCACTTCTCTTTCTCACCCTCCTTCTTATAATTTTTCCGCCTACTCACTTGAGTTAAATGGCTGGATTTTGTTAAGTGTGCGTATTTTTATTTTTTCCGCCTACTCACTTGAGTTAATTGGCTGGATTTATTTCAAGCAAGTGTGCGTATTTTTATTTTTCCGCCTACTCACTTGAGTTAATTGGCACGCTTTATTTCAGTAGACTGTGTTTACTTTCTGTAGAGTGGGTGTGTTTTAATTTTCTGTCGAGTGCGTGAGTGTAGCTTTTATTTTTCGCCTACTCGCTCAGAGTTAAATGGCTGGATTTTAATTACCGCCGACTTAATAGAAACACACATCACGAATTTTTCTACACCACCTAATTCTCTCGAAAAGGGCAAAGTGGCTCTAAATGCCACTATCTTGTCTAGTACCTTGCGAACCCTTCACCGGGTAGCCCTTGGGAAGTTCGGGAGTTAAAACATAAAAAAATCTATTTCAAAAATTTTTTTCGACTTCACTAGCTCTTTTATTTTCTAGTCTTTCTTCTCCTCTCTTCTTCTAGTGTATGACCCACGGTAGTCCGTCGGTTACTTTGGACCTGGACCACGAAATTGAGCGTACTCTTCGGAGAAGATCGCGATTTCAAGGCCCTACTACCCAAGTGTCGGTTGAGTATTCCGAGTCATTTTCTACCTTAAGAATGGCAGAACCCAACGTAGAGGAAGCCGTGCATAGGCCTATGTCCTATTATGCACGATCAAATCTCGAGGGTACAGAAACAAGTATAGTTCGCCCTGCAATAAATAATAATAATTTCGAACTGAAGCCTAGCATAATTCAAATGGTGCAGCAGTATGTGCAATTTGATGGGCTTCAAGATGAAGACCCGAACACACACATAGCCAGCTTTCTTGAGATTTGTGACACCTTCAAGATAAATGGTGTCACAAATGATGCTATTAGGCTAAGATTATTTCCTTTCTCTCTTAGAATTAAGGCTAAGCAGTGGCTGAACACCCTTCCTAAAAATAGTATAACTACTTGGACGCAATTAACTGAAAAATTTTTGGCCAAGTATTTTCCGCCTGCTAAAACTGCTAAACTTAGGAATGACATTTCTGCCTTTGGACAAATAGACTCTGAGACTCTTTACGAAACTTGAGAAAGATTTAAAGAATTATTAAGACGATGCCCACATCACGCTCTGCCTGTATGGTTGCAGGTGCAGACGTTTTATAATGGGCTAGATCAAAGCACGGAGCAAATGATAGACGCAACTTCTGGCGGTACTTTAAACCATAAGACCCCGGAAGCAGCTCTTGAGCTGTTTGAAGACATGGCCATGAACACTTACCAGTGGAATGTGCATAGGTCCCGCCCAAACAAACCTGCAGGTCTCTTTGAAGTGGACAACGTCTCCCAACTCGCACTGCAAGTTGAAATATTAAGCAAAAAAATTACGGAGATGACTGCTGCCTCCGCCCCTCAGGTATGGGAATCTGCAACCCCTCCCGCCGAACATTTGGATTATGTAAATAATATACCTAGAACTGCTTTTAATAATTTTTCTGCTACGAATTATCATCCTCCTGGTTTTAATTTTCCGAATAGTTATAATCCTGCGTTAAGAAATCATCCGAATTTTTCGTGGAGCAATCCATCGAATGCTGTGCGCCCGTCACCGCAAAGTGATTTTTCTGCACCACCACCACCTCCTCAAAGTTTTCCAAAACCTCCAAATTTGGAGGAAGTGTTTTCAAAATACATGAATGCTAATGACGCTACGATTAGGACCTTAACCGGAAGTGTTAAAAATTTAGAAAATCAAGTAGGACAGCTCGCTAAAATGATTTCTGAGCGACCCGTAGGATCTCTTCCTTCCAATACCGAGCCCAACCCGAGAGAGCAAGCGAAAGCTATAACTCTTCGGAGTGGGAAGAAAGTTCCTGGTATGATAAGTGAAGAGCCCGAGGCAATCTCCGCTTCCGCTTTAAAAAATCAAAGCTCCGTTCCCGTTTTAAAAATTCCACCCTCTGCCGAAGAAAGTATCACTCCTATTTTAGAACAACAACTCACTCCACCACCCACCTTTAAAAATAGTCCATCCCCGCCATACCCTTCCAAACTTAATAAACAATGACAGGATGATCAATACACCCGTTTTTTTGGAAATGTTTAAACAAATCCACGTAAATCTGCCTTTCCACGAATCCATATCCCAGATGCCGAAGTACGCAAAATACCTTAAGGACCTCCTAACTAACAAGAATAAGTTAGAGAACCTTTCGCATGTCACGTTAAATGTCGAATGCTCGGCGGTTTTGACAAACGGATTACCGAAGAAAATCAGTGACCCGGGTAGTTTCTCTATCCCGTGTGTCTTTGGTGATCTCTTTGTCAAACACGCTTTAGCCGACCTAGGTGCGAGTATTAATCTTATGCCCTTCTCGTTGTTTAAAAGTTAGGATTTGGTAGTCTCAACCCCACACGCATGAGTATCCAGCTCGCCGACAGATCAGTCAAATACCCGTTAGGAATAGTGGAGGACGTCCTAGTCAAAGTTGACAAGTTCATCTTCCCGGTGGACTTTGTCATTTTAGACATCGAAGAAGACGTCGAGGTTCCCCTGATCCTTGGCCGACCCTTCCTTGCCACCTCCCGAGCTATCATTGATGTAAGCAATGGTAAGCTCTTCCTTCGAGTGGGAGACGATGAGGTAACTTTCTCTATCACCCCCTCGATGAAGAACACACTAGCTAATGATGACTCCTATTTTTTCATGGATACCATAAGTGAAGAATCCTTCTCTCCCACCTCTGATTTTGAAAAAGAATTTTCCAATTTTTGTTCCTCTCCTACTCTTCCAACTGAATCTCTACACCTAAGTGAAGAATCCTCCACTCGCCCCTCTGATTTTGAAAAAGAATTTTTTGATTTCTGTTCCTCTTCTACTTTTCCAACTGAATCGCTGCACGAAGCCTCCATGGCCGCTAGCAACACCCCTTTTAATTTTACATATACAAAAGTGTACGAGGACATAGGTTTTGAAAAAGAACAAATTTCCAAAACCTCGTATGATGACCCCCCTACCTTGGAACTGAAAGAACTACCAGAGCACCTTCAATAAGCTTTCTTAGAAAAGGAATCCAAGCTGCCTGTCATAGTTTCGGCCTACCTCACGGATGCTCAAAAGGATAAACTTCTTTCAATTTACAAAAGCATCGCGAAGCTATTGCTTGGCAGATATCTGATATTAAGGGCATAAGCCCATCTTTCTGCACTCATAAAATCTTAATGGAAGATAATTCACGTAACTCTATACAACCTCAGCGCCGTATAAACCCAAACATGAAAGACGTAGTTAAGGGCGAGGTTATGAAATTGTTAGACGCAAGAATTATCTATCCTATATCCGACAGTAAGTGGGTTAGCCCAGTTCAGGTAGTACCAAAGAAGGGAGGGATAACGGTCGTAAGTAATGAAAATAATGAATTAATCACGACTCGGACGGTGACCGGATGGCGAATGTGTATAGATTACCGTAAGTTGAATGACGCCACCCGCAAGGATCACTTCCCCTTGCCGTTCATTGATCAGATTTTAGAACGACTTTCCGGACATAGCTTTTATTATTTTCTCGATGGCCTCTCGGGGTATCTTCAAATCCCCATCTCCCCCGAGGACCAGGAGAAAACTACGTTTACTTGTCCCTTCAGCACCTTTGCCTACCAAAGAATGCCGTTTGGATTGTGCAATGCGCCGGCTACATTCCAACGATGTATGCTCGCCATCTTTGACAAGTACGTAGAAAGCATTATGGAAGTCTTCATGGATGATTTCTCCGTCTTCGGGAATTCCTTCGATAGTTGCTTAGAGAACCTTGAAAAAGTCTTAGAGCGATGCGAAGAAACTAACCTCGCCTTAAATTGGGAAAAATGTCATTTTATGGTAAGGGAAGGGTTAGTTTTGGGACATAAAATTTCTGAAAGGGGTATTGAAGTAGACGTTGCGAAAATAGAAGTTATCGAGAAACTTCCCCACCTACGAACATAAAAGCCATAGGAAGTTTCCTGGGTCATGCGGGTTTCTACCGCCGCTTCATAAAGGACTTTTCCAAAATCACCAAGCCCCTTACCCATCTCTTAGAAAAAGACGCCCCATTCATCTTTGATGACCTCTGTCTAGCTGCCTTCAATTTAATAAAAGAAAAATTAGTTAATGCGCCATTCATGATAGCTCCGGTGTGGGATCTTCCATTTGAAATAATGTGTGATGCGAGTAGTTATGCGGTGGGTGTCGTACTAGGTCAACGTATTTCCAAAAACTTCCACCCCATTTATTACGCTAGTAAAACACTCACATCTGTACAGGAAAATTACACCACAACCGAGAAGGAGCTCTTAGCTGTAGTATTCGCTTTTGACAAATTTCGCCCTTATATTACTCTTTCAAAAATTATTGTTTTTACGGACCACTCGGCCCTCAAATATCTTCTCTCTAAAACGGATGCCAAGCCTCGCTTGATTCGCTGGGTCTTACTCCTCCAGGAGTTTGACTTAGAGATCCGTGATAAGCGAGGTGCCGAGAACTTGGCCGCCGACCACCTTTCGTGCCTAGACAACCAGTTTATAGAACAATTAGACGAAAATTCTTTTCATTACTATTTTCCTGATGAGAAGCTGTTCATAATTAACATATCTACTTCTCCTTGGTTTGCCCGCATCGCCAACTATCTAGTGGCCTGTGTGCTCCCAAAAGAGTTTTCATCTCAGCAAAAGAAAAAATTCTTTTCTGAGCTAAAAAACTATTTTTGGGAGGACCCGCATCTTTTCAGAATTTGTGCCGACTAAGTGATCAGGAGGTGTGTTTCTTTGGATGAAGGATTAGATATTATTAAACATTTGCATGATGGACCGACAGGTGGGCACTATCAAGCTGCTCGCACCGCTCACAAAGTGTTAAGCGCGGGTTTTTACTGGCCCAGCCTGTTTAAAGACGCGCATGCCTTTGTGAGTAGGTGTGATAGTTGCCAACGGTCGGGGAATATTTCGAATAAAAATGAAATGCCACAAAATTATTTCCTAGAGTGCGAAGTTTTCGACCTCTGGGGGATTGATTTTGTCGGCCCTTTTCCTTCTAGCTTCGGGAATAAGTACATTTTAGTTGTCGTTGATTATGTTTCGCGTTGGGCCGAAGCCCAAGCTCTTCCTACGAATGACGCCCGAGTTGTAGTTAATTTCCTAAAAAAATTATTTTCTCGATTCGGTATGCCGCGCGTTATCGTTAGTGATAGGGGTTCCCATTTCTGTAACGCACAATTTTCAAAAATCCTAACTAAATATGTCGTTACTCATAAACTTTCCACTGCCTACCACCCCCAAACTAACGGACAAGTCGAAGTAGTCAATAGGGAAATAAAAAGAATTTTAGAAAAGACTGTTTCAACATCTAGAAAAGACTGGTCCGCCAAATTAGACGATGCTCTATGGGCCTACCGAACAGCGTACAAAACCGCCCTCGGATGTACGCCATATCGGTTGGTTTATGGAAAATCGTGTCATTTACCCGTAGAGTTAGAGCACCGTGCCTTTTGGGCCTTGCGATTTTTAAACTTCAATCCCAACTCCGTCGGTGATTTTAGAAAATTTCAACTTAACGAACTCGACGAGTGGCGCTCTTACGCGTATGAAAATAACAGACTTTATAAAGAGCAGACGAAGCGTTTACACGATCGACATCTTAGGCACCCAAATCTCTTTAAGGCGGGCGACCAAGTGCTTCTTTATAATTCTCGTTTACGTTTATTCCTGGGTAAATTAAAGTCACGTTGGTCTGGGCCTTTTACTGTATTAGAAGTCTTTTCTTATGGTACTGTTTTAATTTCCCACCCTGATAAGGGTACTTTCAAAGTGAATGGTCAGCGTCTTAAACTGTATTTCTGTGATGATGTCAGTCTCAACCCTGTTAACTCTATCTTTCCGGTCCTGACATTTGATTAATCTGAACTTTCCTTTTCTTCAAAACTTTGACTTTTTTTCGAACTTTATTTTTAAACAATATTTGGGACATTATTATTTTGATGCGTCGAGCTCAAACGACGCTTTAAACAAAGGGCGCTCTTGGGAGGCAACCCAAGTTATCTTTTTCTGTTTTCTTTATTTTACACTTTTTGCCCCGAATGGCTCCGGCAAGCTGAAACTTCTGCGATCGCCTGCTCCAACGGTTCTGCTTCCATGACCAAGTCCACTGGATGACGTTTCATGCAGATCCACAGCACAGGCATGGAGGAGCGGCATCACTCAGCTTTCCCTGCAAAATAAAACTGGCGAAGTACCTGTTTTTCAATTCTGTCTTTCCTTTCTGTACTTTACTTTTCTCTCGTTCTCCGACCTCCTTCTCCATTGAGGACAATGTAGATTTTAAGCTTGGTGGATGAGTTCCTCCTTTTTTTTGTAAATATCCAAAAAAATTCACAAAAAAAAAATTCAAAAAAGGTTATTATATATATATATAGCTGCATTTTGGTATTTCAATAGTATCCCATTTTTATGTTTTGTTTTTCGCAAACTTCTTTATAAACAACGCAGTTAATTATAATTTTTCTAATCATTTTTTTTAATCATATTTCACAAGTAAAATGTTGGCCATGCTGTGTTTCTAATTCACGGTAGCATGTTAAGGTGAAATATTTCTCTAAAACGTGCATTTCTATTATGGTTTTCCATTCCTTATTTTCTTTACTTTCTCTAAAATTTATCATCCACTATTTTCCTTTTCATCTTTAGATGATTTTTGTAAGAACATATTTTGAATAACGTAGTAGATATGAACGATCCAAGTCACATATTATTTTTATTTTCAAGATAATTTCATCAATCTTCTTTTATTATCTCGAACTTGCTTTTTGAAATTTATCGACTCTATGTTTTAAATAAATTTAAAAAAAAAGCGTGAAAATGATTTAGGCCATTTTTGTTTACGTTTGAGCTTTCCTGCCAACCTAAACTCTTTTACCACTAGTTAGCCGCTTTTGAGCCTTTTTTCCAAATTCATTTGATAAACTCCACACACCATTTCATTTTCACCAAAGCCCAAATTCCTACCTATCTAATCACGCTAATTTTTTTTGATAGGAAATTTTGTCTTATCTTTGGAGAAATTGTTGAAAAAGGTGTACTCAAAAGCAATAAATTGAAAAAAAAAGAAAAAAAAATGAATGAAAATAATAATAAAAAAAAGAGATAAATAATCATAAAGAGAAAAAAATAAATTTATTTATACATATTTTGTTTAAAATAAATTTATTTTTTTTGAAACTCGTTGTTTTGGTTTAGTGTGATTTTTAAGCCTCCATGTTTATATTTGAATTCCACTCCTATTCATATTCCTAAACCAAACGTTTCGGTCCTATTAAATTCTTTTGATTCACGCCATTTTTTTAATTTTATTTAACAACTAAGAAAAGAAGAAAAGTAAATCAGTTTTAGTTTTGGATTTAAACTTAGATTTTTGTTATTTAATTGATATAATTATAATGCGTTGCTTGGATCTAGTAATAGCTCAATACGTTCTTTTCATTTTCATTGCCTTGCTTAAATCTATTTAAAGAATTTCGTCAAAATTCTGGATGATTTATTTTTATTAAGTTTATAAAAGTTAAACCATACCTAAATAATTGTTTTAGATTTACGTTTTACATTCTCCCTACCTAGAATTTCGCATAGTACTTGTGTAAGTATGATTAAAACTTTTTGAATTAGTCACTTTTATGATTAGCTAGTCTTTATATCTTTGCTTGGGGACAAGCAAAACTTAAGCTTGGGGGAATTTGATAATACGGTTTGCAGTCAATTTTATTAGGATATTTTCGGGGTTTTAAAGGAAATTAATGTCTTGTAAAGTACTTATTTTAATTCCCCTTTGTATATATTTTTTGTCGCTAATGCATTTTTTCTGCTTTTTGCAGGTTTTCACGGCTTTCAGCCGAATTTTGCTGTGACACACCCCAAGGTCACGCCCTACCAGGGCGTGTACCTCGGGCGTGTACCCAGAGGAATGAAGCAATTGGTCCGAAACTGCATTCCGTGGAAACTTAGTGTTCACGCCCTCTGTCACGCCCGTGTCACATCCGACACGGGCGTGTTCTAGAGGCGTGTCCCCAGGTTCCGAGGAATCGCCGCAGCGCGCTCGTTTTTCCCGCTCCACCGTCGCACCGAAAGTGTCACGCCCCAGGGTCACGCCTGACCCGGGCGTGACATATGGGCGTGTACTTCAGCAATTCCGCCCGTCACCTCCAGCATTCAATTTCAGCTCAACAAAGTCACGCCGCAAAGAACACGCCCCAGGTACACGCCCTACCATGACGTGACTTGTGGGCGTGTACCGCAACTACTTCGTCAGAATTCAATTCCAGCCCGTAAAAGTCGGGTCGAATGTGTCACGCCCCAGGGTCACGCCCGACCAGGGCGTGACAGGGGGGCGTGACCCGACCCGAAAAATTCTATAAATAGAGCCCAACTCCAGGGGTTTTAGGACACCTTTTGCTTTGAGAGGGGAGGTTCTGTCCTTTATATTTCTGAACTTTTTAAGCATGTATTTCCATTTTTAGTTCTTAGCTGTAGCTTTATGCTTTCCCTGTAGTAGTTCCTAGCTTCTTTCTGTAGTATGATGCTAATGATAGTGTAGTTTACCTTTTCATGCACTTGTAATCTCTGGTTTTCAAGCTGTAAGATCTCTGTTTCCATTAATAAAAGTGTTGTTTTCTTTTACGTTTCTGCTCTGTTTTCATTATTCTTCTTCTACTCATCCCCTCTCTTCACCTCACCATGATTAACTAATCCTCCATGTACTCGATCTTAATGATCCGAGGTTCGAGTGATTAGGTTATGATGCTTTGAATCTTACCTCTTCTTTTTAGGGTTTAGCCTTGAATTACTCTTGATTTATCACGGGTTGGAGGTATATCATCGATATATACTCTCCACCTTTGCTTTCATTCTGGGCTAGCCGAGAGGCCGAAAGTTTGAAATGAGCACTCAAGAGTAAAGGGAGTTGTTCGCACCCCTCGAGAGAGGCAGACGTTCAAATCTCCCGGATTGGAGTAAAATCCATTAGAGGGGTTCACCGCGTAAAGCGAGTTTTAGGCCTCCGATTTAGGCGAGAGTCGGTCGGACCTTCCTAAACTTAGTTAGGCACGGCCTTCGAGAGAAGCGTGTCAATATTCATGGAACCTCCACGGTCAAGGACCTTTACCCTAATTAGCTTAGGTTTATTTTTCGTATTTTTCTAACCACTCTTGCCGAGGTGATTTCTGATCGAGTGCATTTTCCCTTTCATCGTTACTAAGCTTAAGTTAATCGCTCTTTTAGCTCTCTTTAACTTTTCATGCAAGTAGCTTTCTTTCATTGCAAGTAGTTCTCTTCCTTTAGCACGTTTAGCTTTCTTCTCAAAAACTTAATTTTTCCGTCGATAAAATAATAGATTTCGTGGGAGTAAGCTTACTCAACTGTTCCCGGATTTCAATACGACACTTGTGTCCCCTAGCTGTATTTCGATAGGTATACTTGCCTTGATGAATTGTTAGTTTGGTATTTTCTCCTTGCAGATATCTCAGAGACAATCAGGCATATAGTGAGTGGAGAGGGTATTGCTGTGGATCCGGCGAAGATTGTTGCGATACGGGAGTGGCCTGACATTGCTACTGTAGCGGAAGTCCGGAGTTTTGTGGGGCTTGCCGGCTATTATAGTCGCTTCGTAGAAAACTTCTCGCGGATAGCGTTACCTCTCACTACTTTGACGAGGAAGGAGCATAAGTTCGTTTGGACGCCGGAGTGCGCGCGCGCTTTTGAGGAGTTGAAGTGTCGGTTGACCACGGCGCCTGTGCTGAGTTCGCCATGTGGTACCGAAGGCTATGAGATTTATAGCGATACTTCAGGCAGCGTTTTGGGTTGCGTGCTACTGCAACATGGAAGTGTAATAGCTTATGGCTCGAGACAGCTAAAAGTGCATGAGAGCAATTATCCGGTCCATGACTTGGAGTTATCGGCCGTGATTTTTGCCTTGAAGCTGTGGAGACACTACTTGTACGGTGTGAAGATTGATATCTACACCGATCACAAGAGCCTGAAGTATCTTATTGATCAGAAAGATCTGAATATGCGACAGCGTAGATGGATGGAGTTCCTGCGGGACTATATATTCAAGATCCACTACGTGTCTGGCAAATGGAATGCGGTTGCGGACGCGTTGAGTCGCCGAGCCCCAGCTCAAGCCAATTTGCTATCAGTGCATGATGAGCGGTTGGTGCGGGAGTTGGAGGCGTTGGAGATTGTTTGTGTTGATAGACAATCAAGTGCTGAAGCAGTTCTGAATTGGACTGAAGTCCAATATGACCTGGCTGATCGTATTCGGCAGGCTTTGGATATGGATGCTCATATGAAGCAGTTCATGGTAGAGGCTCTGGATGGGTCAAATTCCCAATTCGTCGTGGAGGACGGGTTGCTTTGGAAAGATGGTCGTTTGTGCGTCCCAAGTGTGGGCAATTTACGGGTGGAGTTGTTGTACGAGGCACACCATACCAAGTACTCGATTCACCTGGGGAGCACGAAGATGTACCGTGATGTGAAGAAACTGTTTTGGTGGCCGGGTTTGAAAAAGGATGTGGCGCTCTATGTAGCAAAGTGCCAAACTTGCGCCTTGGTGAAGGCGGAGTGCCAAAAGCCGGGAGGATTTCTTAAGTCCTTGCCTATTCCGGAGTGGAAATTTGACGACATCTCTATGGACTTTGTGCACGGTTTGCCAAGGTCGCAAAAGGGGAACGACGCCATCTGGGTGGTTGTTGATCGATTGACAAAGGTGTCGCATTTTATTCCGCATAGGAAGGATGATCCGGTGGAGAAGTTGGCAAAGCTCTATGTGGATAACATAGTACGGCTTCATGGTGTGCCCCGCAGCATCGTGAGTGACCGAGATGGGCGGTTCACGTCCAATGATTGGAGGCTGGTGCAGCAAATGTTGGGAACAAAGCTGAAATTCAGCACAGCCTTCCATCCGCAAATGGATGGGCAGACCGAGAGGGTCAATAGAACCATGGAAGACATGCTTCGCATGTGTATCTTGGATTTTGGAAAGAAATGGGAAGACCATATTTATTTGGTGGAGTTCGCATACAACAATAGCTACCAAGCGAGTATTCAGATGGCGCCTTTCGAAGCCCTATATGGTAGGAAATGTCGCACGCCGTTGTCTTGGTTAGAAATGGGTGAGTCAAAGTTGTATAAGCGATCGGAAGTGGATGATGGTACTTCTTTGGTGAGAACCATTCGGGAGAGGTTGCTTATCGCTCAGGACCGGCAAGCAAAGTACTATAATGCCAAGCACAAGAATGTGGAGTTCGCTGTGGGCGATTATGTATACTTAAAGATCAAGCCGTTCAAGGGTGTCTCGCGGGTGCGACGATTGAAAAAGCTAAGCCCGAGGTACCTTGGACCGTTTGAGGTTCTGGAGCGAGTTGGTGAAGCGGCCTATCGGTTGAAGCTTTCAGTGAGCTTAGTGGTTTACATGATGTATTCCACATTTCGGTACTTCGGAAGGCGGTGCTAGAGCCTACGCAAGTGATCGCGGTTGATCAAGTGCCGGTGGATAGTGGGCTAACGACAAAGGTCAAGCCCGTGCGGATCGAGTACTCGGAGGTCAAGCGGCTATGCAATAAAGAGATCAGGATGGTCAAGGTCCGGTGGGACAATTGCGGTCGTGAGGAGCTCTCTTGGGAGCGAGAGCAGACTATGCTTGACGAGTATCCGGAGTTGTTCCGCTCAGGTACAAAATTTTGATTTTGTACATGTCTTTCCTTTATGTAATTTCGTGGGAGAAATTCTTTTAAGAGGGGGAGAGTTGTAACGCCCCGAAACTCAAAGGAGCGAAGGCGGGACGTTTTGGTCCAGTTTGGGTTCTGGCTGCAGGCACACGGCCTGGGACACGGGCGTGTCCCAGGGCGTGTCAAGCCTGTGTCGACACTAAGACGGGAAGTCGACACTTTGGTCTCGACATTGTGTCGAGACTGGGCACACGGCCTGCGACACGGGCGTGTCGCAGGGCGTGTCGACCCGTGTCGACACTTAGCCGCGAAGTCGACGAGATTCGCTCGACGATGCGTCGAGACAAGGCACACGGCCGGCGACACGGGTGTGCCGCAGGGCGTGTCGACCTGTCTCGACGATCATCCCGGGGAGTCGACGAGATTTGCTCGACGAAGCGTCGAGACAAGGCACACGGCCTAGGACACGTGCGTGTCCAAGGCCGTGTCATCAGGTCGAAGATCTTCACTCGACGAAGTGTCGAGTTTCGAGACCGTGTACACGGCTTGGGGTCCAGGCGTGTTGAGGTGACACGGGTCGGGACACGGGCGTGTCCTCGAACCCGTACAGTGCTCGGGTTGACTTTGGGGAAAAATGATGGGGTACACGGCCGGCCACACGGCCGTGTCAGGTGGAACACGGGCGTGTCAGCTCGAACACGGGCGTGTTCGATACCCGTGTGAGGTTCCTAGGTGATTCGATTTTGATGGCGAATGAGGCACACGGCCCTGGACACGGGCGTGTGCCAGGCCGTGTTCGGTCCAGATTGGGCATTTCAGCCCCGAATCGAAGCCGTTCATTTCTTTAACTGAAGATCCAACGGCTGGGGGTTCTTCCTGAAGGGATATACCCGTGAATGGACTTGGAAAACCCTTACTTTTCATAACTTCTTATCTTTCTAAAACCTTAGAGAGAGAGGAGAGCCAAGGGAGGAAGAAGGAGCTAGATCCCGCCATTAGAGGAGCTTCGGAGCTCCGAATCGCAAGCCGACTCCGGATCCACGGAGGCAAAGCTAGTGCGGTGGTTTTCATCCGATTACTTTTCCATGGCGTCAAAGAGGAATGCAACGGTAACGAACCTCATCTTGAGCATGAGTAGCTCTCTTTCTTTGCATAGGAAGCCCGCTTTCGCGAGTTTGCGGAGAGTTGGAGGCGTTCCTTCGGGTAGATATGTGAAGTCCCCATTGTTTAGAGTCCGTAAGCGAGAACGGACATAGGCATGATGTGTGAAGCCTACCCGGACATGTTGGTCTGGATCGGTGATGTTGCATTGCATAATGCCGGAGAAGACTCCGAGCTATTGGTTGTTTTTCGGGTTTTCTACGCGGTAGATTGCAGCAGGGAGCCTTGGGGACTAACCCAAAGGTGCACCCGGAAAACTGGGCGGATACGAGATCTTGCCAACTTGGTGGCTTGAGAGCCAACTTGAACATAACCGGGTTATGTGACTTGTGATGGAAATGGGACTCGGCGGAAGTTTGACCCGCGCAAATGGCTTAAATTGTTGTTGCGATGTGAGCACGGGTTAGATGGAACCGTACCCGTTCTATGTCGTTCGGTTAAAGAGACCTAAAGGCACGTGGCACTTACCGTTGACATAGATTAGGGTCTTCGGCGGTCAATGGCTTAAATTGTCGTGACCCAGGCCAGGAAGACAAATTGCTCATAGGTTTGGCCGTCCATGTGCCGGTGGTGAGTCCGGAATGTCTATGGCTTTAATTGACGTGACATCGACCGGTTCACCGAGAATGTGCCCTGAGAGCACGGGGCGTGTGGCCGTGCGAGCCAACGTCTGTGATGAAATGGCTATATATATACATTGCTCGCTTATGCTAATGAAATGCAGGGAAGGAGCATCGCCACCCCGAGTCCGGGGCGGGATCGTTATAATTTGGTCAGCATAGCTGACCGTTGCCTTGTTTTGCCACCGTGCGGTGGTTTGTTGCTTGCAGGTGCAGCTGGACCAAGCGGTCAATAGCGGGCTAAAGCCCGATTGCGAAGCCGGCCCTTGAAGGCCTAAGTTGGAAATGTTTACTGCTTTATTCATGTGTGACAGGCCTGCGTGCCATGGTTTGTAAAACATGTAATTGGAAGTGAAACATTTTGTAAGGCCTTAATGCTCATTTTGGGTATTTTGTAATAACATTCCTATTTTGTATTAGTGGACATTCGTGCTTTAATGCTGGGTTCTTTGTTACAACTTTTATAAACTGCTTCCGCTAGAATGCTCTGTGTAGGACGTTGAGATTGGTTGGATGGTTTCCATAAGTAACCACCCGGTCTATCTGTGGCATACGGCGTCGGGCCCCGACCGGACCTACTGCTATATGCTATGTGACGGATAGGGGGTGTTACACAAAGTGACAAGACAACCCAACCCAGCCCAACCTAGAACCTAGGATAAGCCAATGGGTCACCAAGGACCCATTGGGGTCAACCCAAAAGTTCAAAATGACCAAGGTCAACCCTAGTCTAGTCTAGGTCAACTTAGCCCAAATGGGCTAACCCAAGCTCAAACCCTTTTTCATTTGGGCTAACCACCTTTTAATTATACCAAGGACAACCAAAATTCACAATTGAAGAACTTGGCATATAGTTGGTTCTTCCTCATGATCTCTAATACCATATGTAGATGCTTGAAATGATCATCCTCGCACTGCGAGTACAACAGTATATCGTCGATAAAAACTATCACGAACAGGTCCAAGTATTCTCTGAATATCCTATTCATAAAATCCATAAACACGGATGGCGCATTCGTCAGCCCAAACAACATGCCGGTGAACTCATAATGCCCATAACGTGTGCTAAAAGCCATCTTGGGAATGTCACTATCCCTTATCTGCAGCTGATAGTATCCGGATTTCAGATCCAACTTCGAGTATACAGTTGACTCGACCACTTGGTCGAACAGATCATCAATCCTTGGGATTTGATACTTATTCTTCTTTGTTATCTTATTCAACTCCCTGTAATCATTACATAGTCGTAATCTTTCGTCCTTCTTCTTAACAAAGAGGACCGGCACACTCCAAGGAGATGAACTCGGACGCACATAACCTTGTTACAACAGCTCTTGAAGCTGTACTTTCAATTCTGCCATCTCCTTAGGCGCTAACCTGTACGAAGAGAGTAACACAGGTTTGGCACATAACATTAGCTCAATGGTGAATTTGATCTCTCGCTGAGGTGGAGCTCCAGGGAGATCTTCATGGAATACGTCAGGAAACCCAGATACAACTGGGATGCTGTCCAAACCAGGATTGGGCTTCGAAGCCTCCACTAAAGTGAAAAACAGCTCTGCACCACTACGAACTACCTTAACCACCTGGAGAGCAGACATTAAAGTCTTACTTGACCCCTTCATGCATGAGAACGTCGTCTCACGCTCTGTATAAAGTCCAAATCTGACCACCTTACGGTTGCAATCAATGTACGCACGCTGCTTCGATAGCCAGTCCATTCCAAAGATCACATCGAACTCCACTATCGGTAGTAGTGACGCTTGCAAGTCATATTCGTGACGCTCAATCCCTAACTTCACGCAACAAACTCTATCAGTGTGCATAGAGCACAAATTAGGCAGAAGCACATCCCATTTGTCCCTTGACATCGAAGAAGGTACTCCGATGCATGATATAAATTCTTCGGACAAAAAGGAATGTGAAGCTCCCGTATCAAACAGTGCTCTCGCTGGATAATCAAGGATCAGTACAAAGCTTAGCACAATCCGTCATAAGCTACCACGCATATGGATACAAGTATATGAGGCCAAACTGCTATTAATAAAATCATACATGTCACCATGTTAGCCCGCTTTATGTCCTCCTGAAGGCCAAGGTTGTACACTCTAGGCTGGCCTGGAGCACGGTAGGATGCAATTGACTCCACCGCCTTTCCCATCTCCGCGAAAGATGCTCCAAGCTTCTTCTCAGACTTTGGACGTCCGCTCAAACAATCTCTGGCAAAATGTCCCAGCTTTCCATAGTTATAACAAACGCCCTGGTCTCGGCCTGTAGCTGCCCCGGACACACCCGAATAAGGGGCTGGACCCGAAGTCCTAGACTTCGTGTTCCACTTATAGAACCCAGACTTTAAGGAGTTCGGTACTTTGAACTCCGTCTTCTTCGCACTCGAGTCTTTCTTCCCTTGGACTGCCTTCATATCTTTTTCCATTGATCGTGCCGTAATGACCTGTGTTAGGAAGCATTGCGTCATAGGCCCAAAAAGTAGTAGCCTCAGGTCATCACGCAGACACTCATAGAACCGGTTGGTCTTATGCTCCTCATCGGCAAACATAATGTAAGACACCATTTTTTTCATTTTCAACCACGTGGTCTTAGGCCCAGAACTGCCGCTTTGTGGTTCCACCATCACGCTCGGGAAGGTCGTCACTACAAAACGCCGATCCTGCCGGCCATATCGATCTCAGAATAGTAGAAAAAGTATGAGAGTACATGAAATTAGAACTCTAACACATGTCTACAATAATCACATATATATTGATAATCCTCCACGAAGGGAGATTCTACAGCGAGAATAATAAAAGTACTGGAAATAGGGCTCATGCCCAATACATCAATTTCCTCACTACAAGTCACTCATCGCGGAACAAAATCTACAACAACTACTAGCGAATGGGACTCACTGTCCCAGCTGTCTGAACTCCGGTGCTAGACTGTCCCATCTCCAAGCGTGCCGACCTCCGGGGCTGCACCTCCAAGCTGGGCTCCACGATCCCCTAAATGATTTGGTACGAAAACAGTTAGTCTAAAAGACTAAGTCCTATCTTCCCCCACCCTCCCCCATGGCTCCTAGGCACCAAGCGGGGAGAAGGAAAGGAAAGGTAATGAAGGTGGAGAATAACGAAGGTAGCAGGTAGCGGCGAAACTAATCTAGCAGTTCTATGAAAACCATGTAGCAGTAACAAAAGTATGTAAGACAAATTATGAAATATATAACCTTAACTTATATGAAAGCCCATACAAACATATAAGCTAAGGGGTCTTCTGCAAGACTCCTGTCATATAAAAAGTCTCATACCAATTTATACGATGGGGTGTCGGTTTTCAAGCAAGCAATATATATATCCATAGAATAATAACCCTAGCGTATAAGCACGCTCAGTAAGCTAATAAACTAAGGGGTCATTTTGTACGGCCTATTGTATAAAGCGTCCCATACCAATTTATACGATGGGTGTTAGGTTTAAAGGCAATGATTTATGCTATGCTATGTTACGCCATGAATCACGCAGCTGCAACACACCCACCCGACTATGTGCATACAGACCTTTAGTTCCCCCTTTCTGTAGCCTAACCTCCCAGGATACCTCTGTAGTGGCAAACGGAAGCGGTTGGTTGGGCCTCGCCCACCTATAAACCGGTAATTGAACTACCAGTCAGACCTATTGTACGCCTCAACGCTATTGCACTAAGCGGAGCTCCTGCGTACTCTTTGTCGTATGGTCCACCAGTCTTAAATTGGCGAAGTGCTAAACCACACTTGCCGAGTCAACGTATTGGCGTCGGTGCATCGACCCTCCAACACCGAAGACACACCACCTTATAATCTATGCACATGCAATCTTGATGTATCAACCATCGAGCCAAGGCTCACCGTCTAACACATCCATCACAACCAAGAGCCGAGCAAAAGCACCCCAGACTATTCTGTCCGTCACAACCAACAACCGAGAAAAAGCTCCCTGAACTATCCTATCCATCACAATGATCTGCCGAGCCATCGGCATGCCGGGCTAACCTGCCCATCACCAAAACCACCGAGCCTACCGCTCGTATGAGCCAACATAACTTCCCGAGACGCTAGGGTGTGTGAATGTGGACAACTAGTTATACTAGTTGCTCTTAAACATTGATTATTCTTACGGTTTAGGTTAGCCCAAGACTGCCTAAGGTATTCCCGGTAAAGGGCTCTCACAGGGCACTAGGAACTATGATGGGCTGAAGCCCAAAACTCCCTTTCTCAAGGCACTTAATGTTATTGGTTAATACCTGATTCCTGATCCCTTTTAATATTACTCCGGATCTAACCCTAGTGTGTTTGGACACACTCTCTCTCTCTCCACAGGAAAGACTATTTTTCGTCGATCCCGAGCACCTCTTAACTCTAGCCAACCCAACACTCTCCTCATCATGATTCCTAATGAAGCTCTCTTTCATATTACCAAATCAGCATGCATTTCTCCCCACTTCCTATGACCATATCTCATGTTATCACAATTTCTGCAGTTTTACTAAATGCAGACAGACATATGCTATATGATGTACATGATAGGAGGTACTCCAAATTTTCATTCACAAGCCTTAAGATATTTAATGGAGGTCTATCATGACATGATTAGCCTATCTCCAGAAACTTATAATATTCCTAATTAATTTGGTATTTAATTAATTATCCCCAAAGTTAGGCCATGGGTAATTTGAACATGAAGTACAATATTTTCTCAAATAATGGACACCCAAAAATTATGAACACTGGATAATAGAGGAATAACAGTAAATACCAAGTTTCATGATTTTTGCATAAAGGATTGTGCCTCTAATTAATTAATCCAATAATTAGCCATTAATTATGGGCAAAGAAGAAAGTTCTAAAGTTAATCAACAGAAAATTGTAGAAAAACTATTGAATCTCAGGATGACCAGAAAGGGCCTCTGACCAAAAATCACATTTTATCAAGCTTAATAAGTATCCAAATAAATTTAATTACTTTTACTTAGAAAACAGCACCTTGTGAACCAACCTATACAGATAAACTTCCAAAAATTCCATAAAAAATCACAGAGCTTTTAAATGTCAATAAAGTTCTTAACAAATTTCATAAGTTTCCATTTAGTGGTTTGTTCATAAGAAATTTCTAAATCGAAGGTGCAACTTGATGGATTGTGAATGAAGTACCCCATATAATGATCAAAAATTCATATTAAAAATTTCTAGGGCTTATTATAGTCTTAAAAAATAGCTCGACTAAATATCATCCAAACCCAAGGTTAGGAAGTCACATAATAAAATTCTTCAAGGCAACTCATGATAGTGAACTTTTCAACTGAACCCACTTGCAAACTCATCCAAATATTATGTAGTATATTTCAATGGTTAATAAGATTAAGAAAATGACCTCTACACAAATGTCATGCAGTTCCAAAGTCATATAAGCCACTAGACATTGCCTAAGGTGTTTGGACCCAAAAACTTACCCAGTGGTTTAAGTGGTGTGCATGTGTCCAAATCCCACCATATCTCTCCCTAGGGCTTTTCACCACCCTAGGATCACATGGACTAAACACCAAGTCCATACAAGGGCATTTCACCCCATGCCCTCCACAAATCCCCAAAGGCCAACCTTAGGGCATGTACTTGGGTCCTAGGGCAAATCTACCCCAATCCACCCCAAATTCCATGTGAGGGTGTATAGCATCATATCGAACCAGTGGCCCAAGTTTCAACCTCTATTGAGGTGATTTGACCACTCAAACCTGCAAGGAACACTTTGACCTAAATATCCCCTTTTAGGCCAAGGCTAGGGTTTACAAAAATTCAACCAAAATCATCCCCAAATGAGATGGAATTTTATCCAGAGACTTATGATGACCCCAAACCCACTCACCAAAATTGCAGAGGGTTTGGAGGTCATTATGTCCCATAATTAAATTACCCTAGGATTATTAAAAAATTTCCAAAAATATAGAAAACGTATCTCCAAAAATTTCCATTTTTGGCCATGACCTAGGTATAGGTAAGATTGACTCCCTGTCCAAATTTCAAGGTCATTTGGATTTGTGGTGAAGTGGAGGCACACATTAAAATCTCTGACTAGCCTTAGGTATAGACCCCGCCAAATTGAGTGCTGAGGTCTAACATAAACTCCAAATTGACTCAAATAAATTTTAAAATAAACTAGACATACAGACCTACAGACTTCTTGTTGACTTCTTTCTCTGTACGAGCTCTAAGTATTTTTAATAAATAAAAACATTAATAGCATTTTCTGTGATAGAGTCATGAAATGAAATTAATTAAATGCCTAAGATCTAAATCAACGGCGCACGAATCTTGGAGCAGAAACGGACGGCATCCGGTAATCTTCAAGCTCCAACCGATGGCCAGGATTCTCCCGACCTGGAGCTTATTCCATCCCCAATTCCTGGCCACCCGGCCACATCCCTAGCCAGCCGGCGGCACCACCACCTTCGTCGATGTGGTGGCTATCGCCAGGCGGCGGCACAGCCCCCGGAGGGGTGGATTTCGGTGATACCAACAAGTCGTTTTTTCGGAAAAACCAGGGAAATTTCTTCCCCCGATCGTGTTCAATTGAGCCCGATGCTTATCCCTGTTGATTCCTATAATCTCCACGGAAGAAGGAGCAAGGGAGGACCTATTGGGAGGGCTGGAGGCACGCATATCTCCGATTTTCCATGGTGGTGGTGACGCCGATCGGGTTTTCGGAACAACACAGTCAAGTGCTTCGAATCCTTCAGGTAAAGGTTGTAACCTTCTCCCCTCTGCCTGGTGATGCTTCTAAGATCCCTAATTGGGGAAGGGGAAGGGTGTAACTCAAATGACCATGAATGGCCATTAATGATCATTTTCGGTTTCAGCCATATGAAGGGTTGAGCCACCCCATTGGTCGGCCACCTCCTGAAAACCCCTCCCCTGCCTCCAAGCAGTAAAAGACCATCAAGGTGGGGGGTTTTGAAACCTCCATGGCCATAATGGCCATTAAGCCCCCATTTTCTCTCTCCTCACAAGTGGGGTAACCTCATCCATCTCTCTCCTAGTCATCACTCTCTGAATTTTGTGGGCCAAAAATGTGTCTCTCCACTTCCTTAGACTAATGGGCCACACCACTTGGGTTTAGCCAACTTGAATTGAGCTAGGTTAACCTAAGTTGACCACTTTCACCCATGAGTTGACTTTGGTCAACACGACAATTTGTGTTTACCCCAAGGGGTCCTTGGTGACCCCTTGGCTTCCCCTAAGGTCTAAGAAGGTTTGTGTAGGGTTGACTTAGCACCTTGGTGGTCACTTGCCCCTTAATTAGGGCACTTTGACCACTTTAGGGCTAGGGTCAACTTGGGTCAACTTAGCCTCTAAGGTTGACCCCAATGGGTCTTTGGTGACCCATTTACTTCATCTTAGCTCTAGGAAGACCTAGGTAGTATTTATTCGACACATTAGGGGCACATTGTCCTTAGTTAGGGCACCTTGCTAAATTTAGGATTAGTAATCCTAGGTCAACTTGGCCACCATGGGTTGAGTCCAATGGACCCTTAGGGCTCTAATGGACCTTACAATAGGTTGGTGAGGTTGTGGTGGGGT
Organism: Platanthera guangdongensis; assembly: GCA_039583875.1. NCBI lineage: Eukaryota > Viridiplantae > Streptophyta > Magnoliopsida > Asparagales > Orchidaceae > Platanthera > Platanthera guangdongensis. Next base: position 119,571,795 of record CM077152.1, on the reverse strand, counting down.
CTTGGAGTCATGGTGAAGCCCCATGATCATCCTAAACTAGTATTTAGAAACCTACTATTTGCAGACCATAGTGATCTCACCAACATTCCTAGGTCCAATTGGTCTTCTTGGGATTCCTAGGGTTTTGACATGACCTTATCATGACAAAACCACTGCTTGGGGTC